>CABFOW010003057.1:66231-76799 GCA_902141385.1 Timema californicum | reverse complement strand
GCAGCCCTGCGCTATAACATTCTTCAACTGGCATCTAAAATAATCTGGAATTACTAAGATAAGTTTCCATTTTGGATCAATACTTTAGAAACAAACTTAGCGTGTAAAGTGTGCAACGCACATGAGCTCGTCTTAGCTCTTAACTTATGATATCGTGAATAAATCTTTAATTTAATTTGTGGCTTACAATATGGTACACGACACAACCTTATATAGAACCTTATTTGAAATATAAATGTAGATAAGTCCATGCTTACTGATAAAATATTGACTAGCATTTTAAATCTAATGCTGACAAAGTCAGGGGAACAGATAGTGTACTTTATTTTTAAACAGAAGACTAGGGTTTGATTCTGACTTTTTTTTCCTATTGTTAGTTTTATTATCTCCAAGGTGAATGTTGATCCTGTTCCTAAAATGCACTATCATTAATCATCCAGTTCTCTTAGTTTAGATAGTTTGATTGATAGCCAGTATTGGAAATGACGAATATTTTATATTCAGTTACAACTTTCTTTCGTTTTATACAGTTTCACGTTCAAAGTCACAGACTCACATCTCGCCCAAAGACAAAGAAACAGCCCCCCATCTCCTTGTGTGGACAGATTGGAGTGATTGGAGTGAATGCAGCGCCTCTTGTGGAAAGGGCATTCAAAAGAGAGAGCGTCGCTGTCTCATTCCCTCTCTTAAGACATGCAAGGAGGACCAAAAGAGGATACTTAATAGAATTTGCAGAGGACTAGTTAAATGTCCATCAGAAGAATTTCTTGGCATATAAAAATTAAACTAAGAACTGTATTTGGTTTAGTTAGTACATTATATATGGATAGGCTTGTAAACATTCATATTTATTAATCTCAACAATAAATTATTACCTCTCTGTTAAATATTATTGTATTTGATTCAGTAAAATAAGCATTAAAAGACTCACGCTAACTTAGGGGATAATTGCTCTTATGAAGGGGAGAATGCATAGAAACTTCGGCCAATACTAACTAACCAACAATGAAGCGGCTAGGCTACCATGATAATATTATGTGCCTATGAAGTATTATGATGTAAAATCCACCCATTAAAATGCCCTACATTCAATTTGGATCAGGCTCACTAGCGTTAATAAAAAAGTTGTGTTTTTACCTAAACCAGGCGTATTGGACTTGGTTTACAAATAAAAAAGCATTTCTGTATCTCTTTATTTTTCTTGAAAACAATGATATCAACAATGAAGAAATAAATTATACCCAACATCCATTTTTTTGGGGGTTAAACGTTTTGAAGCAAGTCTTATTGAATATACTTCTTTTATTATTGCATAATGAGATATTAAATACAATAATTATTTATAGACATGTGTTATTGGTATATTTTTATCACTTTAGGTTTACTAGATAGTATTTGGCTAATGGAATGCCTACAGCAAGCAGATGAAAACTCCTATTTGGATTATTGGGAAGATTACGGAGAGAAAAAACCCAATGTTCTAGAGTTGAGCGATGAAATGGTCAATAAACGTATTATGAATCAACCATTCAATAATCCGAACAACCAACCAACACTCTACTTTGGTGCAGATGCTTTTGAAAAAGTGCAAAAGCCCGTTTTGGCAGAAGATGACAGTGAAAACTTGCTTCTGGTTGGTAAACTCTCAAGTGAACTTCAATCTAAGTTTGTAAAGCCAGTTGAATACACACAATCCACCGGGGAAGCCGCTGATGTTAAAAGTCGTTACCAAGCAGAAATGAATGAACCGGAACTTCACAAATCTGATGTCAGTGAATATACCAATGACCGGCAAAGTGACAAAACCCGCCTGAGCCAACTCTTAGAAGATATTAATATTTTACCTTCATCAGATAGTTTTGATGCTCAGCCTTTAAAACTATCTGGAAATGTTAACGGACTTAATCAACAAATCAACTTACACAATCAACTAAAAGAACAAATCATCCAAGTGCCTGACAATGCTCTCCAAACGTTGTTCAAAGGAAATCAACAAAATACTAATTTTGGGGTTGACCATGGATCTATTGAAAAAATGGCATCTCTAAAAGACTCACTACATCAATTGGATAGGGCTGATGATATCCACAAGTATCTTAGAGATGGCAAGCCACGAAATATTAAATTTTCACATCGGGGAAATCCTCATCATCGAGTCTTTGGAGAAGGAATAACCCCCGTGCTTGTACAGGAAATAATGGATGACAGTAAAGAGCCAGGGGTGGACGATACGCAAACTGGATCGACTACCAATGACAAAGGCGTTTCACGCCAGTTTAGTTCTTTAGATTTGATTCCTTTAGCAGATCCACTCTCCGAAAGTAGCATCGATAATAAAGAATACATAGACGAGGATAATGATTATTTTAACGCCCCGCTAGAATATGAAGATGAAGAAATCCTTAATAAAGTAAATGAAGATGTTCTCACCAATGTCTTTGGGGAGGATGAACAAAGAAATGAGAGGGAGCGATATCTTGGGGGGACCAGTGAGAGTAAAGATAAGATTCATACCAAAGAGGAGTTTAATGGTGATTACATTGGCACTAAGATTGGAGATGAGTATGATGACGTGGATGAAAAAGACAAGGAAGATGACCAAGATGGTGATTACTACATCAAAAATAGATACTATTACATATTAGAGTTATCTTATATTACTCGCTTAATCCATGGTATTAGGAACTTGAAAGTTCATCACCGCACTTAGAAAAGTACGCCACCTATCCCTATCTTGAGCTAGCTCTTATTACACCCTGTCTCTTTCAGGTACATTCTAATGCTATCCTTCCATTTGCATCTAGGTCTTCCCAATGGTATCTTCCCGTTGGGTTTGACAGTCAATACTATAAACATGCTTCTAAAATCTCCCATTCGCGCTGCATATACTGCCCATCGTAATCTACAATCTACAAGACTTGATTATCTTACCAATTTCTTTTGATGAGTCCAGGTTATGTTACTTATCTAAAATGAATGACAAAATAATGACGTTACACTTGTGAGACTCCATTCCACCTTTAGGGTGTTCAAGTGAGTTGATTTTTTAAATCCATTTATAATATCTTGAGTAACAAATTTGTTTTCTAAAAAAACTATAGGTGTTTCATATATATATATATATACACATCTATAAAAAAAAGCCAATATTGAATTTTATTGATGTTTTACAAATTAACCATAAACACTTCAATAAATATAGTAGAATTGTTTATAAGACAATGCAAATATTAGAGAAAGTCCCCAATAATGCCCACATTAGAACCAAAGTTGGTTAATCTAGATAGTTACTCAACTAAAAACTGAAATGTAAAAAATAATATTCAAAGCTCGCTTGAACATCCTTTGATTAAATCAAAAAAGTCAGTGAAAAATTGAATCAAAAGGTTAAAATGAGAATAAATTTTTCCTTACCAGTAACGGTTTGGTTAACAATTTAACGTAGAGCTATTTATCTCTAGGTTTCAATGGTCTCGCCATTTTTATTTCAGAGAATGCCAAAGATGAAGCCGTCAAAAACAAGGTTTGGGACAATTGGAGTAAATGGACTGCCTGTTCTGTCACTTGCGGTTTTGGAAAGAGGACCAGGCACCGCAACTGTGTGTCCGGGATGTGTGCTAAAGGGGAGAACGAAGTTCAAGTCAAAACTTGCACTCGATCAGCTTGTTGAAAGACTTAGTTATTCACTTTCGTAAAGTAAACATTTGTAAAACTATTTAGTTTAATGTGCGATATTGGTGTACATAAGAATAAATCAGCAGAACTTCAGATTGATTTATATTAATTTGTCACAGACGATGTCAATGCACTTAATTAATTCCGTGCTGGTTAAATATATTATAGTGTGAATGATAAACTATCATGGTGACCATCAATAAAACAAGTAATAAATAGTAAAACATTTTAGTAATTTTATAATAGTGTCGGCCCTATTTTGCAGTGATGCTTAAGTCCACTGACGGGTGTGCAGACGAAATACAAATTGTCCTATATTAGAAAATTTAACTATAGTTTTCCAGTATTTCAAATAAAAGTATAAACTAGAAATATATTTGTTTGAGGAAAGTGGTTTTAGTTAAATGTATCTAAAAATATAATTATAGCTTTTACTTTCACGCACTCCTCGGGTAGAGAAAGTGTTGTAATCTTTAAAAAAATCTAACTGAGATTTTAATGGATGTCAATATTTTATGATCATCTGAACCCGATAAAAGTATATATTTTTTGGTGATGTTACTGTTTGTTACTAGGACTTGAGTTGATATAATTTTACCAACTAAACTAAATCTTAGTAACCAAAGGTGAATTCACACGTACGCTGACATTTGAAAGCAATACACTAAGTCAGCACCGCTTAGTGGTACAGATGCTCACACGCTCGTGGAAAGTTGGGAATATCTGTTTACCCATGATGCATTGAAACTCAAACATAAAAACGAAAATATTACAATCAGTGCAAGTTAATGTATTCAAAATAAAATAAGATGTTTTACTTATTGCCAGGTTTTGATTTTGTCATCGATAAAACTCGTGGTTTAAAATAAACCGTCGTTTTTCATCATCACTTTTGAAATACGCCATCTTGAGAATGTGCTCTTTTTTATAAATAACGAACGTTTGAAAATTCGCGAATGCTCTGATCAGCTCTTCTTGGCCGGTTTCCTGTAGAAGCGCTGGAAAGGTTAAAATTATATCTACTCGAGTACTGTGGGCTACGCTAGCCCAGCGGACTTCTTGTTATTAGGTTAGAGCTGACACGTGACCAATTTCAGCACTGCTCGCGTTTTAGAGAGAACGTATGAATCCACAGTAAAGTTTTAATAGGGTTCCGCAAGGTTTTTTTTTTTAAACTATCCATTTCTAAAATTAAGGCTAAATTGTTTAAGGGAAAAAATATATTTTTTCCCCTCTCTAAATAGGTTCTAATGATATCGTATTTAGGAACTGTTATCACATTACAAATAAAATGGCGCATCTAATCTTTCGGGAAAATGGCTTCTTATAAACTTGTAAATTTGTATGTTTTAAAACACACATTTTGTGTTTTGTGAGCCACCTCAAGATGATTGTGTCGTCTCGATTATGAAATCATAGGCCTACAGAGTTCCCTAGCTATTAATTGTGACTTCAGCTAAAATAATATTATTCAAAAATATTTACATTGTGTGTGTTTTGGTCAAGTGGGCTGAAAAACTCTACAGCCACAATAAACTAAAAGTTTTTACCCAACATTAGAAAAATTAATAAAACTACCAATAGAATATGGTTCTAAAAATAATCATAGATAGCACTCGAGAGCAGATATGGTTAGAATGACCTATATATAACAACAACTATTATGTGTCCTCCCTTATCTTCTATGCACAGATAAATCCGCCTTATTTCAGTGAACCTACTATAAAAATACTATAGTGAGTTTATTTCGATCACAAAGCCGTCTTATTTTAACGAACATACAATAAAAACAAAAACTATTATGTGTCCTCCCTTATCTTCTTTTCACAGATAAAACCGCCTTATTTAAGCGAACCTACTATTAAAAATACTATAGTGAGTTTATTTCAATCACAAAGCCGTCTTATTTTAACGAACATACAATAAAAACAGCAAATATTATGTGTCCTCCCTTATCTTCTTTGCACAGATAAAACCGCCTTATTTAAGCGAACCTCAACCTACTATAAAAATACTATAGTGAGTTTATTTCAGTCACAAAGCCGTCTTATTTTAACGAACATACAATAAAAACAACAACTATTATGTGTCCTCCCTTATCTTCTTTGCCCAGATAAAGACGCCTTATTTAAGCGAACCTACTATAAAAGTAAAGTGAGTTGTCAATGTGACGGTGACGTCACACACCCATTACTTCTGACGTCAACTTCTTACGTCACTGAACATACCGGTCCAATTTCTGATGTCACTGAACAGACCGGTCCCCATACTACTCACGACTATGTAGAGTTGTTGTAGCTACCTACAACTACAATCCCCACCAAGTGTGCTTGTGCCACAATTTCAAATATAGAAACTGTGGCACCTTAAACTTGACGATTTTATATGGCTGGCTGATGTAAGCTCAAAGTTAAATATCTCAAAATTTCCCGAAGATGCAGGTTCAACAACTATGTGGGGTTGTTGTAGGTACCTAGTACTACAATCCCCACCAAGTGTGCTCATGTCACAATTTCAAATATAGGATCTGTGGCACCTTAAACTTAGCGATTTTATGTGGCTGGCTGATGAAAGTTCAAAATCAATTATTTCAAAATTTCCAGGATCCAGGTTACACGACTATGAAGGGTTGCTGTAGGTACCTATAACTACAATACCCACCAAGTGTGCTCGTGCCGCAATTTCAAATATATAAACTATGGCACCTGAAACTTGGCAATTTTATGTGGCTGGCTGATGTAAGTTCAAAGTCAATTATCTCGAAATTTTCATAAGATCCAGGTTCCACGACTATGAAGGGTTGTTGTAGGTACCTATAGCTACAATATCCATCAAGTTTGCTTGCGCCGTAATTTCAAATATATGAACTGTGGCACCTTAAACTTGGTGATTTTATGTGGTTTTCTGATGTAAGTTCAAAGTCCAATATTTCAAATTTCCAAAAGATCTAGGTTCCACGAATATGTAGGGTTGTTGTAGTTACCTAGTACTACAATCCCCACCAAGTTTGCTCGTGCCACACTTTCAAATATAGAAACTGTGGCACCTCAAATTTGGTGATTTATAGGGCTAGATGCAAGTCTAATGTATGTTCAAAGCATTGATATCTATAATATAACTGGATAGACATACACATACACATTGCCAAGGACAAAAGTGTGACGCTCAAGTTTATCATCTGCCACACTATGGGGGACGAGGGACGGACAGATTTAACGGTTTCTTTCAATATTCTTATGTGAAAACATGTATCTGATGAATATAAGTATTATTGTTTGAAAATAGGGAAGTATTATACCACACTTTCCTAAACAAACATTTACATTAAAGGATATACAATTCGGTTTTACAGGTAATACTGTACAAATATGAATACACATTTTAAAATACTTAAATATGTAGTTATCATCAATGTGTTTTACAGTCAGCCACAACTACACTTATACTTGGTTATTAGCTTGTATATTGGTTTCAAGAACCTTATTATATTGAAAGTTTGATAAATAAAATGAATAAGTTATCTTAAAACTCGATTACATTCATTTGTTACTTTGTATAATTGCCATACATTCAAACTATCACTTGGTCATAGGCTTGTGGAACGTCTTATTATAATAATAACATTTTTTTTAAAGTTGGCTCATATAATTCATAAATCATATTATGTTAAAAGTTCGATGACTATGATGAAACAAATTAGCTAAAGACTGTATTACTTTGTTTGAATGACATACTTTGTGTAGAAGTCTTACGTTCAAATGATAATTTAGGTTATAGTCTTAGAGGAAGTACAGTATCTACTAAACCCTGATTTTAGTATTAATCCCAATCGGTAAGGCTTTATTTCGTGCCAGAATACTATCATATATATAATATTTTGGTAGGATGAACGGCCATTTAGAACGGATGTGGAAATTTCCTTCTGGAAGGTCTTTTATCCCAACTAAACACATCTATAGGGTAGGATTTTGGTACGAGATAAATCCTTTTAAGCGAGCTTCCTTCAAAAAACATCGAATATATTAGGCTACATCATCAACTTATTAAAAGAAAAAAACTAACCAGTTTCGAACTTTGATATGATCTTTGCTCTTACTAACATATTTATTCAATTTAAATACTCAAACATTGATGTATTTCATATATTAAATCATATTAAGGATCAATGTCAAAATGCCACATTGCCTTGTGTGGGTGTATGAGAGAAAGAGATACCCGAAAGGTTTCTTCTTTCCTACACAATGGTATGCAGACGACAGCTTGAAACTTTCAGCCATATATATCCATTCAGTTATACTATAGAGATCAATGGTTCAAAGTCAATTATCTCAAAATTTCCAGAAGAACCCGGTTCCACCGCTATGTAGGATTGTTTTAGGTACCTAGTACTACAATCCCCACCAAGTGTGCTCGTGCCGCTTGGAGTCGATATTAATTTGAGGTTATGTTTTCAATTATTTTTTTTCCCTTGAGTTTTCCTTAGGAACATCATTTTCGTGCCGCATATTAAAATATTGTTCCAATTTTTAAGATAATTTATACTAACCATGTGTTTTAAACGCATTCATTAATTATTTACTTATTTTTAATATGGTTGTATCTGGTTATTATTTCTTCAGTTGTCACCCATGCATATCCTTTTTTCCACCAGAATAAACGTTTATGAGGTTGTGTAAAAGTTCAGGATGCTTTTTGGTCATTGGTTTAACTTATCTTAGGCTACTAACCAAATTCACTTTAAAGACATTATATTGAAACGTTTTAAAAAGCTATTAAAAACATTTCGAAATGATTAATGAGTTGGCTGATGATTACTCAGAATATCTCAGAGTTGATCTGGCAAAAGAGGTGTGTTTTCATTGTAGAGAATCTACTGTAGGCCTAATGGCAAACTTTTATAAAGAATAATATCCACATGGCTTTTCTCAGTAAATCATATTGAGACATTAACATAATAAATATTTATCTATAACTAAGAAATGGTTTTGCACACGAAATATTGTTCTTGGTTTTAAAGCGTATTAAAAAATATTGAGATTTGGTATTTTAATATTATGAAAGTCTGTTCGGAAGTCGAACCCAATACCTATTAGCATATCAGTTTTGTTTTAACATGCACAATTATTGAGGTATTGCTGTATTAACTTATTGGGCTCTTTTTTAAAAATCAGAGGAACATAGATGGTTTTATTTTCTTACAGATTTGTAGAGAAAACTTATTATTTTTCTTCCAGAAGTTATTTTACCATCTACCAAATTTAGATGTTATATTAACCATTTGCCTAAAAAATTCCATTATAATCTTTCTTTAATGATGTTAACATAGAACCTATGATATTTATTCTTGATACACTTGTTTATCCCACAGGAATCCTTCCAAACAACAAACTTAAATATACTTTCATATGACACTGGAAATAAGTTGTGTCCTGAACTACAACTGTCCACATTTTATATAATTATGACTTTGAATTGTATTATCGTTAATTATAAATTTAAAAAAAATTATATATTGTGTGATACCAGTGAGCTATACTGACCGAGCTTTTGTTAGTGATGATAAGTGCCAACATTTACGGATAGAGGGTGTCATGTGAACACATCAAACCCTCCAACTGTTAATCTCACTTAGTTATAAACTGGAGCTGCTACTTATTTATTCAAGTGACTCCTCATTTGTCCTTACAACGTTGATTTTGACCCCATTCCAGATCTAATACTTCACAACAAAAATTATGAATAAACACAAGTCAAGTTAGTCAACGGTAGGATTTTGATTGGAACAACCTGATGGAAAATAAAAACATATTTTTTGCGCTAAACATTGAACACATTTAGTTGGTCTTTAAGCGTCACTCTTGTGTTAGGCTGGACTGCTGATGACTGAGAGGTCATTGTTCAAATCCCAGTTAGATCTAACAAGGTTTTTTTCCTAAATGGTTTCCCACACTCCTTCCACACAAATGCAGGTATATTGCGGTACCTCTAAAATGCTTCCTCCCTCAGCTTTGCCCCACTAGAGTAAGACACTGTGATAAAAAAAAATTCTTCAAGCCGTCAGATAAGCTCTTTCTATGAAAAATGAACTCAATTTAATTTTTAGGATAGGAAAACTCAGAAGCACACCATTTAAAAATATGATTGGGTTCAATTCCTCTAGATACCCTTCTCATACTAATCTTAGCGCTAGCTCAATCTATTCATAACATAATGCTAAACATACTAGTAAAAATAGACCTTTAAAAAAAGTGAAATTAACAAGGTGGGAATGAACTTGTAATACCAATGTGTGAAACAAAACTCTTAACCTAATACAACTCGGATGGCCTAAACATGTAAACTGCATGTTACCATATTTGGAGTAGGAGTAAAAGGAACTAGTGACAGGCGTGGATCTAGAATCGGAGTTTGGGGGAGGGGCGCTGGGGAGGTGTAAACCCCCATAAAAATGTTGAAATTGTTGGTTTTGAAATGCTTAAATTTAAGTGTTCTAAGACCTTGTATTTTCCACATTTTTTTCCACATTTAATTAAAAACGTGTATGCCACTTATTTTTATATTTGTAAAATGTACCAACAATTGCACTGATGTTGGATTTAATTAAAGGCTAGTTTTTTTAGTCTAAGCTACTAAAAGAGTGGGAAAACTATCCCTAGCAGAGAAAATATTGAGCTATGAAAACCATTATACAAACATAGTAGGCTGTCATTTCTTATAAATAGTAGTTTTTTTAAACTTAAATATAAGCATATTGGAATACAACTTAATAGTGTGAATAATAAACTGAGATAAGAGATAAAAAAAACAAGATAAACAGAAAATATTTGTAATTGGTGTTGCAATGAATAAACAAAGAAAACCAGCAGTAATTTTATAAAATGTATTCCATTCTG
>CABFOW010003057.1:51649-66177 GCA_902141385.1 Timema californicum | reverse complement strand
TTTTTTTTTTTTTTTGCGAAGAGATCAATAACACGTTCTTTATACATTGAAATCATAATGAATATGCAATAATGCAAGTCCGATCAGTCGGCCTTCGCTTGTAGGGGGTGTCAACCAAGCCTTCACTCTTATCAAGGCAGAAAAGGTCCTCTCTGCGGAAGCGACAGGGCAGGGTGGCAAGGATATTAAGTACGTGGATGCCTGGATACAAATCCTCGTCACACGAAGCGAGTACACCGAGCGCTGTTGAAGGCATGACACAGCCGTTCTTCTTACCCCGGTTCCACTTCACCTTTCAGAACCGAAGCTCAGCACTTGTTGCCTTGCCTCTCCGTGCAACCCTTCCCGTTCATCCTTGGGAGCAAGCTTTACTTTGAGGAGATTTTCTCTACATCAACTTGACTGCATGCGTAGGTTGGTAGCAATGATGACAGATTGTGCAGCTGTTGAGCTTCTTCTGGAAATTGATGTTTTAAATCTTCCACAATATGTTGCCGAACGGGAATAGACACAATCCTATGGAAGTATTCAGCGAGGTCTGTTGAAGGATAATTGTCTCTGCAGGTTTGTCTTTTCGCGATGCGAGGAATCTTCACCTCAACTCCAAACTCTTGAGCTATCCCTTTAGCTTCGTTGAAGAGATGAGCATACTCCTCTTCGCACTACATGCATCTTGTACCAAGGATAGATAGTGTGTCTGCCAGTATAAAGTGTGCATGTTTAAAGTCTAGGCACGTCTTCTGGTACAGCCGACGCAAAGGAAGAGTGTCTTCCAGTACTTCTGACAAACATATGGCAGTAATAATGAGTTCACTCTAACAAAATGCAGCTAATAGAGTCTTTGCTTTTGTAGCACTTTCAGCAGCTCTCCAAGATAAGCATACTCCAAAGTGTGAGCTATTTTCAGAAAAAAAGTTCTTAACTGCAAGACACCATCATGTCTCTTGATCCTGCGAGTTTTACACAGTCCAGAGAGTTGGTGACATAAAACTTTCATGAGCACTATGAAGCGTTCTGATAATGCAGTCAAGGAAGAAATGATTGATTTCGTAGTTGCAACACTATCTCGCATAGATCGAACATTAGAAGCTTTTGATATTGACAAATTGATTGCATGTTTGTGACATGGACAGTAAACAGCATTCTGTTGTGTCTCAACTCTATTAATAATTATATTATTTTATGTTTGTCTGTTACATGATATGATGATTGGCACGTGGTCATTGTATGCACTAGGTTGTTGCTTTAATAAAAACTAGCTGGCATATAATTATATATATAAATATTATAATTAACAATATATCCACTCCATGCACATAACCATGAACTTACTAACGTTATAATGACTCGCTACCCAACACATCCGAACCCATTACGTCCTTTTCTTCGAGTATCCTCGAGCCGCACCCCTGCGCTCAACCAGTCCCTCCGCTTTTCCTACCTGGCATATCCCAGTCACATTCTTACCTTCTCTTCAACCGTGACTAATGGACAGCCTTCTCACCACCAACTTTCCACTCGTCACCTCAGCTATACAATACTATTCTTAAACATATTCATATAGAATTCAGAATACATCAATTCTTAGCCTTTCGCTTGACTTCAGCCACAGCACCACAAGTTTCTGATACCATGCCAACACAAGGCTAAGGTCAAGGCAGTGATGTTTCAAAATAGAAAGTACGATTTGTTTAACATCCCGGCCATTTACAATTGGTTCGTCTAATCCTATCTTTCTCCATCATTCGTGCTGTTTTGAAGATTTAAAAATCGAACAAAATGTTCGCGTACCAAACCTCCATGGAGGTGTTGCAAAACAAGTGTTAATTAGAATTTGTGGGAAACTTCAGTGGTTTCATCGAACATGATACTATATAATTTAGAATCCTGCACACGTTTTTTAATTTGTGAGAGTATATCTTCACCGCAACATGAAATCAGCTAATTTTGGGTGGTTACACCCCCCCCTACACACACACACACACACACACACAGATCGTGCCTGACTAGTGACAGCCCAGGTGCAATCTAATCTCACTTTGTACTATCTCAGCTCATTAGTTCAAATAACATTAATGCAGTTAAATATCTTAATAGAAGTCACCTTCCGGGATCATACTTAGGAAAATGATTTAAATATTAAAAAAAAGTCACAGTGCTTGAACATATCTATATGAACCTATACATACTGTGGACATTAACAACAATATAATTACTGTACTGTAGTATGCAGTATTGTATGAGACACAGTTATAATTAATGACAAAATACTGTACTTAGCTTACTGTAGGCCTATATGGTCGCACAAGCAATGACTAACCTGCAGGAACAATTGCCACTGATGGCTCGAAAGGTGTGGGAGTTATGACCTATAAGTACTGTAGTCCCTACTTTATTGGCTATTTTAGTAAATTTCACCAGAACGGGAAAGCGGAAGGAACTGCTCGGAATTAACATGAGACATTGGCTTTCCCGACATTCCTACAATCAAATACCATATATCACATGAAATTTTCATTTTTTCTCCACTGTTTGGCGAATGTTATTTATGAATATGGGTTTCTATTAGTGTTTGTGTATTTTATTGAGAAAGTCTGTTATTGGAAAGTTGTATTGCAATAAGAGGTCGTGTTATTATGCTGGAGAAAATTTAAACTGTCCACTCTGCAAAGGTGTCTGTTAGGGGAGATTTTACTGTAATTTGAGATTAATAGCCGGGCTTATATTTGATAGCCAAAAAAATTTACTAACCCTTCAGCCACTAAACGGCAGTTGCAAGGTTATCAAATGGTATAATAGTAGTTAATAATAATAATAATAATAATAATAATAATAATAATAATAATAATAACAATAATAATAATAATAATAATAATAATAATAATATAGTGATTTTGGGAAGAGGAAGGTTAAATTTATAGGAAGTGTACACACATTTGTGTGGAGGGAATGTGGTAAACCATTTTGGAAAAACCATTCTCAGTACACCTGACCGGGATTCGAACCTCTATCTCCCTAGCATCGCCAGTCTAGTCTAACACGAGAGTGACACCTTAGACCAAGCAGACATTTAAGCATGTAAATACATTATTAAACCCAAATAACATTTTATGAGCACTTTATAAATGTTTGAGGATGAAATATAAAGAATTGCAGTCACCTTCGTAATAGCCACTCAGAAACTTCAGAAAAAGTTTAAATATATAATTTAAAATGAATTTTAAAAATAAGAAAATTCTAAAAAGGAACATAAGTGTATTTTTAAACTATCTGAAATGAATGTTTAATATTGAGGACTTGGTAAAGTTAGGAATTTGTATACCTAAGCAGACATTGTTTTAAATGGGCTTAGGCCCCTATCTTTTGCATCAGTGGGCCTTGGACATTTCCCCCCATGGAGGTATGTACTGTTATTTCCAAGGGTGAGGATCTTATTACAATATTTATATAATATTTACAATATTCTATTAATTTATTTGAGGTATTTCACATTCATTTCATACTCACCTCGTTGGTTGACTTGTCTAAGGCGTTACTCTCACAACAGATTGAACTGCCGATGACGGGGAAGTCAGGGTTCAAATCCTGGTCAGGTATACTGAGGGTAGTTTCTCCTAATTTATTTTACTCTCTCCCCCATAAAAATGTGTTTACACTTCCTCTTAAATTCAACCATCATCCTAAACACATTAATTTAATTAGTACACATGTGTATATAGCATGAGCTGGTAGTAAGACACAATGCTAAGAAAAAATATCCCTCAAAATTTGGATGGAAAGGATTTTTTATAAATCTTGATTTTGTTAAATATTCAAATCCTTTAATCTTTAACATCTTTCAGGACTTGAAGGATTCATCCTTAGTTTTAATACAATTCAATTTTGATTTCTAGTATAGGCTGCCTGCTTAGTGATCTGTGGCTCTCATTACATCTACTAATACCCGCCTCGGGGGCGTAGTTAGCTAACACGCTAGTTTTATGTTGAGCTAGACTGCCGAAGACGGGAAGTTTGAATCCCGGTCACGTAAATGGGGGGGATGTTTCTAAATGGATTTCCACTCTCCCTCCATGCAAGTGTGGGGATTCACTTCCTCTAAATTCGACCTTCCCAATTCCTAACCCATTAGGTAGTGTAATTAATACTTAAGCGTATAACTCAAACCAGTAGTAAGATGTGCTAAAATAAAAGTGTACTAATAATACAATAATACAATAACCTTCCTTTCTGATTGTAGTTGGCTCCAGCAGAGGAAACAATCGAAGACATCCTCACTCGACTGGAAGAGTTTGAAAGTTTGGTTGACATGGTTCGTAAATTAATCACTTAATGAGTTTGAGTGTTTATGTTAAGAGCCCATATCACAGCCAACTAACTGGGATATTGAATAAACAATTTTGCCCGAACCAGACGTTGCATCTATAGAAGTGTGGTTTATGGTGTTTTTCTCTTGATAACAGTGTCATTTGCATCAGTATTGTATGTTGTTTTTATTGTATGTATTTAAACACAGTCAAATGGTTTTGTTGGTCTCAAGTCCACTGTTTTCTAACTAAGATTACCTATTGGGAAGAGAAAAAAAAGGTAGTGCCGCTTGGAGCAATATGATTATGTCATTGCCTATGTCACCCAGTACACGGCAGCTTTATTTTAATAATAAAGGTGACCTGGTGGTCTAGGGGTAAGGTGTCGGACTTCTATGCTGGCGGCCGGGGTTCAATCCTCGGTCCCGGCAAAGATTTATCTGATTACCAAACCCTCCCTTCACCTCTGACAAGACGTGTATTAATCGCAACTTGTGAATGTGAGGAATGCCAGGCCTCCACCGTGGTTCGGATTCCACGTTAAACTGTAGGTCCTCCATTTCATCTCCCAATCACCCTACCATTACACATTAGCGTAAGTGCATATAACCCGAACGGGTAGTAAGACGCGGTGCTAATAATAATAATAATAATAATAATAATTAATAATAAAACACCGACTCATAGGGCCTACATATTTAAAAAAAAAAAGCTAGAGTAATGACATTAATTGGACATTGGTGTGGATTCTAAAGGTTAATTTATTATTTAAAGTCTCAAAGTGTGACCTGCGTTTAAACAACCTAATTTGTCTTCCATATAGCCTAATGTATGAAGTACACTACTTGTGTACTGAGGGACGTCACATGCTTAGCCGATCAGATATATTGTCCGTTCACCATAGGAATTGTTTTCTGAAAGGTCTTTTTCCCTACCAGAAATCTATTATATAGTATGATATTGGTAGGAAAAAAGACCTTTCAGAGAGTAATTCCTACTGTGAATGGAGTATATTTTCCCACCTGGCGCTACCTTCTATTTACATTGGTATTACCTATTTAGGTTTACCCCTTGAGTTGAATAAGACTCTTAAATATGTCTGGTTCGAGATGTATTACCTACCTAAGTTAGTTGTTGTCTGGAGGGTGAGACGGGCTCTTAAGACGTCTGGTTTTAAGTGCCTTGCAGATTGTCAACTGAATATGAACTGTTACTCTGATTAGGATAATTTTAGTGCAGTTCAATTTTTTATAGGGAGACAGCTATAGGATCAACTATATCTACTTTCATGTATTCATACGTCAAGTCATGTGATCTGCAGCTTTCACTTTTGATAAATATTATCTAAACACATAAAATAACACTAATAATATAATAAAATGGTATCAATGTTAAGAGTAAACAAATGTTTGCATTTTCTAAAAGGCCCTTTATATGAAAATTGGACTTCTTCGATGAATCGGTTTACTGCTGAGCCAAAATAAAGGTGGCCCTTACTTTACAATTCTTGTAGAGTCATACCAAGATCATACACATAATTGCCAATAACTTTACATTGCTTTGTCTATTTTGTCGTCAACAAATAAAGAACCAAATTCAAGGTATAAATGATCACCATCTGGAATAAACCATAATCTAGATCAGTTCTCAAAAAAGCTAAGTTCAGTTTTTCCCGGTTAAACTGAGTCACAAAATACTAGACACCAAACATACACCCACATTGAAATACCAACATTTCCATATGCCTACATTAAAACACCCGCGTTTCCGAACACGTCCAACATCAACATCAGGGTTGTGGAGTCTGAGTGGGCATGTTGGTAAAATAAAATAAAAACTTATAGTATTATAACACTATATTGTAACTCGATCATTTTAAATCTATACTTTTTTTTTAAATTCTCTATGACCCATATTTGTAATTATTTAGATCGACAAATTTATTTAAATATAAATTCACAATGGCAAAGAAAATTCTCATGAACTAATCTGTATTGGAGAATTTTACTGCAGTAATCTTTTGTTACTAATTAATATACTTTAACCATTTATGAAGGAGTCAAGAGTTTGACAGTAGAAAAATAAAAGAGTCGGAGTCGTCTTGGTTTACTGACTTCACAGCCCCGATCGGAAAATCTCTGTAATACCTGCTTCACTCATTTTTTAATATACAGTCGAACTTCCATATATTGAAGTCATTAGGTCCATAAAAAAATTTTATAATAAACTTTGATATATAGAAACTATATTTTATATACAGTCTATTGTATTTAGAAATATTTCCTAATCAATACACTCATTATAAGTGAATATGAATCACAATATGTACAAGTTATGTTCATAATTATAATTAAAAACAAACAAGGAAAATAAATGTGTTGAACATACCTTAAAAAACATGTACATCAGTATTCAACTGGATTTACAGCTTGTATGAAAAACTTTCTAATTTATTGCTGCACAGTAAATTTTGATGAGGACTCATCATAAAAGTGTCACACTTATTAATTCCGTGAAATACATTGTCAGGAACATTTTTGGCAAATTGAAAACCACAGCGTATTGTGTTAAACTTGGCTGAAATTTATTTTTTCTGAAGGCTTGGAGACAATAGCACCTCGCTAGGTGACCTGTTGGTGACACATTGACCTTGACCAAGCATTTCCTTCTTGCAAAACCTCCATTTTATTTTTTCTCGCTTGTTTTTCTTATACCATCCTCACTACGGGGGGAAAATTCTGATTAGTCTTGAAAAAAATTTGATGTATAGAATTATTTTTTTTTCGATATAGAGAAAAAGCTTTTCTGTTTAATGTCATGGGGACTCACAAAAAACTCAATACATAGAGAATGTTGATTTACAGAAGTTTGATATATGAAGGTCCCACTGTAATTTGAAAAGTGTATTTTGTAACAGAAAGCTTCTATTTAACGACATGTATGCTGGTTTGGACATTCACACCTATTTTAAGCATTTCAAACATGATTTTGTGCGGCCACCGGAGCTTATGATGAACCAACATGATAGTTGGACAAACTTAAAAACCAGACTCCATTCCATTAATTTAACACATAACCGAATCTTTTACACAATGCTATAGAATTGCATTTAAACAAACAATTATAATATTAAATTACTCATTTTATTTTATATTCATAATTTTTTTCCGAGATTCAGGATTTGAAGACAAAATACAGATTTGGATTTGTAAACTACTAGTGGATCTGACCCATCTCTAAAACTTGTTTTAGACAATCTGTGGTTTTCCTGTCCAAGCCGGGTTGAAGAAACAGCTTTCAATGTTTAATCTGAATTTGTAACAGCCTTCATATGGGATTAATGGCGAACAAAGTTATGCGGACTAGAGTTTCAAGCTAATTTATAAACTTGACTGCTAGTTTCATCTGAACCAATCAGAGCTAACATTTATTGTGATTGGTCGATATCGACTGTCTGAACCATTCAATATTGATGGATAAGTCTGACTGGTTGTTAGAAATCAACAATTTGTATTATTTTATTTGACAATTTCTAACAACTAGCCAGAAATAACCATCAATCATATTATTGGTTGGCCCGGGGACAGGTCAACCAATCACAAGAAATGATTGGTTTCGGATCAAACTACTGGTTAAGTCAATAGATTGACCTCAAACTCTCGTCTACATGACTTGGTTCATCCCTCATCCTAAGCATTGGAAGTTTCTACTCATACACTGCGGATAAAACTAAAAAAACAACATTAGTTTTAATTAAAACTCTGGTACAAAAGCCTTCAAACAATAAACTATAGTGTTGTAACAACAATAATAGTCCCTATTCGACCTTCCTCCTCCCTCTAAAGGAATGTCGGTGACGAATTTGTCCGTAGGTGAAGAACGATCCCTCCTACGACCTGAGTCAACCTGTCATAGACATCGCCGCGTGCAAAGAGGAACTGAATGCGCTCTGTGAGCGTATCGACAGCCTAGAGACGTTTGTGGGCAAGGTCAGTCGAGATATGGATGTGGTGGAGTCGCACTTGGACGCTGCCAAGGCGGAAATTGGGGGCTCCGACGAGACGTTCAAGAATATGCTCAAGCCGCTCTTTTTCGTATGTTGGTTACATGTTCCCATTGTTTTATGTTGCTGGTTGGCTGCATGCTAGTGTCAGATTAGGTAGAACTTTGTAGCCTAATTGATGAAATGGATCGACATCATTTTGCAAAATGAAAACTATCAAACTGTTCTCCACACAAGAATGTATTCAGCTGAGAGGACTGTTGATGGTTGCCTTATATGTGGTCAGAATTGTTTATGGGTCGGTTAGAAGTTCATGGTGGCTTAAAACGGGGAAAAGTCAGGGAATTTTTGGATGACAGGGTAAACAGGGAAATGTCAGAGAATTAAAAAATATGTCTAAAATATCCCATTAATTTTGCAACTAAACGCTAAAACAAAAGTTAATAATACCTAAATAAAATAACATTTTAATTTTTAAAATAACTGATAAAACTGTTTATGTTTAGTAGATACAATTTTTTTTAATATGTGATCAATAATAAATAGAAAAAGTCATCATCCACCATTAAAACTGGAAAAAAGTAGTCAGGGAAAATTGAAAAATGTTGCCTGAAAAACCTGGAAAAATCAGGGAATTTTATAAAACATGTTTTGTAGCCACCCTGAGGTTGGAAAATGTGGTCTATAGCGAATACTTGATTTTGAGATCACTAGGGCTAGTCCCAGATACCAAGAGGGCTATGCAGCCGCTCCGCCAAGCCTTCTACCCCAACTTCTTCATAAATTACAAATGTTTAATGAATTGTAATGACAAATTTATTGCAGTAAATTATAGCACAGGATAATCAGGTCTATAAAACATAAAATATATATCCTTTAATTAAAATGGCATCAGTTTGTGGGGGCCTCTGATTTTCGGAGGCCCTGGGGCAGTAGCTTGTCATCCTCCTCCATTAAATTTGAGCCTACCTGTATATTGCTATAATATTATAAAACCTCCATGGTGTGAGCCTGTGAGCGAACTATACCGGCATAGCGGCCACCGCCGCAGTTAGCGATGATGGCGCCAACATTTGTGGATAGAGGGATTCATGTGGTCAGTACGATGAAACCTTTGTCCTTTAATATCATTTTTCTAAACCAGATCTGCCACTTCTTTATTCAAGTAGCTCCTCATTTTTCCTGACTCGGACTTCATGGCCCTGGTGGCAAGGACCCAACTTTTATCCAAAACACGCTAAGAAAGCACTAATTATAAGTGAATATGAATGCCATTATTTACAAGCTATGTTCATAAAGATAATTAAAAATAAACGAGAAAAAAAGTGTTGAATAATATAATATTTAGCACCGCGTCTTACTACCCGTTCAGGTTATACGCTTTAAGTACTAATTATGCAAATGGATTAGGAATTGGGAAGGTTGAATTAGAGGAAGTGAACCCGCATTTGCGGGAAAAGAGAGTGGAAAGCCATTTAGGATAAACCACCCCCAGTACACCCGACCGAGATTTGAACCTTGATCTCCCCGTCCTCAGCAGTCGAGCTCAACACGACAAGTGCGTTAGCCAACTACGCCACCGAGGCGGGTAAAAAGTGTTGAACATACCTAAAGAAATGTAGTATTCAAATGGATTTACAGTTGTGTGAAAAAACTTTCAATTTTTTTCTGCACAGTAAACTTTGATGAGGATTCATCTTAAAAGTGTTCACGCTTATTAAGTCCATGAAATACATCATCAGGAACATTTTTGGCGAATTGAAGACTACAGCGTATTGTGTTATTAATAAAATCAGTGATATTATATTCTGGACTTGTTACAAAATG
Organism: Timema californicum; assembly: GCA_902141385.1. Classification (NCBI taxonomy): domain Eukaryota; kingdom Metazoa; phylum Arthropoda; class Insecta; order Phasmatodea; family Timematidae; genus Timema; species Timema californicum. The sequence continues at coordinate 56,043 of CABFOW010003057.1, read as the reverse complement.
AGTACGGTAATTATTATTTATTTCTCTGTGAGTAGCTAATTGTAAAATAAACTTTTCTTACACTCTCAAATGAAAACATTACCACTGTGGCTGGATTATTTTCCTTGCAGTTCGTTCTTTTGTTGGTCCGAAAATTGTACGTCTCAAGAAATCTTTGAGAAAACATTTGCACTTGGTAACCAAACTGCCTCCTCACATGTCTTTTTTTTGCCAATTCAAATGACAATAACTCCTTTCTCTCTTGGCCATATTTAACAGAGTGATTACCAATGCATGGCGTTTGATACTTCTTGGAATTTCAGACATTCTTCTCTTTATGTTTTTCTGGTTTGATGTGTTTCACACAGGAATACCCGCGGTTCCATGATACAATATTGTTACGGAACGTGCATAAAACTGTCCACATTTTTAGTTCGTGTTGTGTATTTAACTATTTACTAACACATTATTCTGAGAAAAATCAAATATAAATATGCACAAAATGCTTCACGCTAAGTAATGTCAAACGCGATATCTCAATATCATTACTTTCGAGTTTTATAAATAGCAATATCGAACTAATCGATTGTCAATCTATGTTTAGATCAAACATGATCACCTGTTGCAAGGTCCATGTATATTAATGACCTTGTTTGGACCTAGGATGACAGCCTTTAAAGGCTTAAAACAAAGAATTGGTTCATCAAAATTTAAGTATCGTAATGTATAAAAAAAAAGTAATCGTGATTTTTAATGTTAACCTTAAAAATATCCATGAAAATATTCATATATCTTGTTTTATACCTTTAAAATCTGCAAACACGAATACTATCCATATAAATGACAACCCAGGCATAGTTCAATCGCCAGTGTTACCACATTTGACAATTATATTGCATGACGTGGTATTTGCCAAATTTAAAAAAAAAAGTGTTTATTAAGAAAAATACTTAAATTTGTGTTATTCGTGTGTAAACAATAAAACTAGTGTGAAAACTCACGTTATCACAAATGCAAATTTTGCATGTCTCTATTAATAAGACATTGTAGAAATATTGTACAAAATGTAAAGTAAGTGATAGTGAGGAGTTTGCAGAAGAATTATAGAAGCAACTGAAGGGGCACAGTCAAATGGTAATGGGCAACTTCAATGCCCAAATTGGGACAGATAGGAAAAGGTATGAAGAAGTGTTGGAAGCAGATGACAGAGAAACTAAAAATAGGGAGGGTGAGGAGCTGCTATAATTGCGTTTTTAATTTATAAGACATCCTTTTTTTTTACTACCAATAAAAAGATGGTGCTTCAGAAGTGGTGGAGCGGTATTGAATGAGGTTTAATGAAAGGAAGTGTTAGATGGTGATCACAACAAGGAAGAAAGACAGATACACAACTGGTGTGACAGTGAGAAGGAAGCAATTGAAAATACGGTCAAACTTGTATAATTTGAATTCGTATTTAGTTGCAACTTTTCCTTTGATCTCTTGAACCTTCTATTAAAACAATGTAAAAAAAAAATCACATGGAATACAAACGTATTTGCAAATAAAATTGCTTTGAAGATGTTAAAAAAACATCCTGAAATCTCGCGTAAGCAACACATTTACCACTCGACTGTTGCTACACGGATAGAAGACTCGCCGCATGCGAGGGTATTCAAGTCTTATGTTACGATTCCATACTGGCTGTGCGAGCGTCAAATGAGACAGTCACGTGACACAGCAGCTGTCGCTTCCCGCCTTTGTTCTTTGTCACATTGCCGTTACCACCCCCTGTCGCTCTATGTGGCTGATCATTCTGCTTGCATTCTCGGAACAAGTATGTTACCGCTGCAGTCTTACTGTTGTTCATGTAGTGCAGTGTATTATGTTGTGGTTTTCGTCATGTCTTTGTCGAAACCAAAATGTGTACACTACACATTATCGACATTTGCTGAAATGGTGGATGTTATTAGGAAAGTGGAAAAAGGATTAAAAAATCAGTCTGAGATAGCAAAAGATTTTGAAATTCCGCCGAATACATTGTAAATTTATTTAAAAAGTAAAGATAACATTTTCAACATTGTTATTATTATTATCACCGCGTCTTACTACCCGTTCGAGTTATACTCACTTACGCTAATGTGTAATGGTAGGGTGATTGTGAGATGAAATGGAGGACCTACAGTTTAACGTGGAATCCGAACCACGGTGGAGGCCTGGCATTCCTCACATTCACAAGATGTCTTGTCAGAGGTGAAGGAAGGGTTTGGTAATCAGATGAATCTGTGCCGGGACCGAGGATTGAACCCCGGCCGCCAGCATATAAGTCTGACACCTTACCCCCTAGACCGCCAGGTCACCGACTTAAACATTGTTACCCACCCCTGTGAAAAAGGAGAAAAAAAAGAATGAAGTGGCCGGGAAATCCCGATGTTGATGAGTGTGTGTTTAAAGTGGTTTAAACAGGCACGAGACAAGAACATTCCGTTAAGTGGACCTCTTGTTAGAGCTAAAGCCAAAGAATTTGTATAAATCTTAAAAAGTTAATTTTAAGGCAAGCACTGGTTGGTTTGATGGACTTAAAGAAAGGAACGACATTTCCTTCAAAACATTTTGTGGGGGGAAGTGGATTTGTGGACCTACAAATGGCATACGCATGGAAAACGGATTTGTTGCAAATGATTAGAGATAGAATTACCAAATAAATTTTTAACGTCGATAGTACTGGCATATTGTATAAATGTAACCCAGACAAAACCTGGCTTTCATAGGTGAATGTTGCTGGAACAGCAAGGAATGCATCATGATTTTAGATGGGGTGAATATGAATGGCTCTGAAAAACTGCCATCGCTAATGATTGGGAAGTCAGCCAACCCACGATTTTTGAAAAATGTAAAAACCAAACCATTTGCATATAAATCTAACAAAAAAGCATGTATAACAAGCCAAAGTCTTTAAAGATACCCGCCTCGGTGGCCTAGTTGGCTAATGCGCTAGTCGTGTTGAGCTCGACTGCTGAGGACGGGGAGATCGAGGTTCGAATCTCGGTCGGGTGAACTGGGGAACTGGGGGGGGTTTTCCTAAATGGTTTTCCACTCTCCCTCCACACAAATGCGGGTTTACTTCCTCTAAATCGACCTTCCCAATTCCTAATCCATTAGAGTAATTAATACTTAAAACGTATAACCCGAACGGGTAGTAAGACGTGGTGCTAAATATTATTATTATCTTTAAAGATGGTTGTTAAAACTCGATAAAAAGAAATTTGTAAACAAAACCGAACAGTCTATTTGTTAGTTGACAACTGCGCCTCACACAACACTATTCCTCGATTGGAAAATGTAAAGGTTGTGTTTCTCACCCCAAATATTGACATCAGTAGTCCAGCCTATGAATCAAGGTATAATAACAATTTCAAGCACTTCTACCAACACCTTGTGCTCCAGAACATTATCTCGGGTGCTTAGATTGATAAGAATGTCAGGGTTAAAATCGACACTCTCCAAGTTGCTTGATTGTGTAACAGTGCGGGGGACCAATTGACACAAAACACTATTCTCAACTGTTTTCTGAAAAGAAGGTTTTGGAAGCTGAATAGCAAAATAAATATTTTGAGAGCGTAACTGCTGTGGACAACTGGGAAAATATGGGATATTGCGCAGGTGTTCTATATGAGGATTTTGTCAACTTGGACGATAATTTAGCAGTTTACGGTGAAATGACATGAACAAATTTTGGCAGATGAACAATAGAAATGACAGTGCATCCTCAGATGAAGATGGGGAACATACACCTTCCAGAGAAGCTGATCCCAACATCTACATCTGAACCACATCGAAGAATTGAGGCGGTTTGTTGAGGGACAACATAATGTGGGCCCCCTCTAGTTTCCAGGCGTTCAATAAACTAGAAGAGCTTATTACAACTCAAGAGTATTAACTCCAAAAAACAATAAAAAAAAGTCTAGATTTTTTAAAACTCCGTGAATACATTATTCTGTAGTGTCCATATTGTTATGAACCATTTAAGAATAAATAAATTGATATGTGTACACAATTTTATTTTACCACACTGAATTGATGTTTGAAGTTACTTTCTAGCTTCAAATTATCCAGGTTTGACTGTAGTTAAAATTTTGTGTAAAGGAGAGTTTAAGGAATGGGAGAGAAATGTGCGATAGAGGAAGGTAATCGGAAGTGCGAGGAGCCTGGTTTGGAGCAGGGATACGCCAGACAGGTGCAGCGGAGGGATCTACAATGATTAATACCTACCAATATTGACGTACCCTGCAGAAACGTGGGTAATGAAGGAACAAGATAGTAACAAAATGCAGGCAAGTGAAATGAGATTTTTGAGAAGGATCGGTGTGACCAAATTTGACAGGATGAGACATGAGAGAGTAAGAGGGAGAGTAAAGGAAGAGCCAGTCCAGGAT
>CABFOW010003057.1:40495-51411 GCA_902141385.1 Timema californicum | reverse complement strand
GAGAGAGAGAGAGAGAGGATTGGGCCAATGTGTTGAGAGGAAAGGAGGGGGTGGAAAGACGGCTTATGTTCCAAACAGAACCAGCCAGTGGCTAGAAGCTGTTCATTCTGATGATGATGATGGTGATAAAGAGATAATAAAAGAAGACAACCTGAAAGGATAGTTAGGTCAGGCCTAGATAGGAATTATTAATTTTCCAGCAAGCTATATTTTAAATTCTTCAATCATGTAGTTTCAGTTAAGTTTGTATTTTATATATATGTGTCTTTTTATATCAGGTTGTCTACTGGGTCACAAAAGTCACAAAGAGCTACTAATGGAAAAAGAGGTCACGAAAGTCCCTTTAAAAGTCACGAATTTTCAATATTTTGGCCATAAAGTCACGAAAATATTTTTGTTTGAATTTCCTGCGCATCATAACACAAACGCGTCGAATGTCGAGCCATCCGCTACCCATGATGCCATGCGCTAGTCGCCTGATTGTTTTCACCAAGACACCAAAGACAAGGTTAACGTTCACCCTCTAACTAAAGCTTAATGTTGCGTGCGAGTGCATTATGCCTATACATGCATCATACAATGTTCGACCGATTACCGAAGGAATTTTGTGGTCAAAAAAGGTCACCAAAAAGTCATTAATTTTTGTTTCTCCAACTCAATAGACTCCCTGTTTATGTAAAAGGAATAGTTCTGAAAATTAAAACAATGTGTAACTGTGGAAGTGGTGGCGAAGAAGTGGGAAGTGTTAAAAATGTAAGGAATTCAGAAAGAAGTGTGTTCATTTCCAGGCCCAGCCCACTCAAGCCCAACTCTCCCTTTATTTTAATAAGAAAGCAAAAATAAAAATACAAATAGATTTTTTTAATAAAGACTAAAACAATAAGCTTAACAATTAAACATACATTGGAAATAGTGAACTTAATCATACATAATAAGTATGTTTAATTATCATTTTCTTATATATCTATTATTATCTATCTTTGCATAAAAAACAAGAAATAGATTTGATTCTTGTGATATATCGATTTCTGAGAATACATTCTATTTAAAACACGAACATATTTTTGGCTCTTGTAATATGTTCATTCCCATTTTATTAGGCACATTTGAAATTTTTTTACAATTACTTCAATACCATATCAAGAAAAATAAACAACTCTTAATTAAAATCAATTTAAAAACAAACTATGAATTAGAAAGTTATTTGATTCTTAAAACTTGATAGCTTACTAAGTGATCAGATTACCTGAATTGATTTTAAACAAACAATCAATATATAATGAGTAAGCCGGTAGTCATAAATAAACAGATTTATTGGTGTCTGACTGTTGATAGATTTATTTTTCATGAAACCCAACAAAATAACTTAAGGATCATAAGCAATAAATTGGGGTTCTTTGCATGGTTGTGGATAATTAAAACTAGTTGGGTGGTAAGAATTAACAGTATCTTTATTCAGTCATCACTCTGGCAAGTAAACATAATATACGTCATGACGGCCGACTTTGTATTGTGTGTAATGGCGGCTGACTTTGTATCATATTGTGTAATGTGTTCTTATTTCTGTTAAAAAAAAAGCGGTAATTTGTTTGATTTATTTTGAGTTTAATTATAATTCAAGTTTTGATTTTCAGTTTTTGAAGAGTTTTAATGTGTTCATTAAAATTTTTACAAGATTGTTTGTGAGGTGAAAGTCTTAGAAGTGAGCTTGGCTGTATCCGAATAGTCTATTAATGCACTGTCGCCTTGATATGTATCCTTGAGAGTTGCATTGGCAATCACGTGATCAAGTGTAGATCTGTCCAAATAATCACGAAGGATGCAGATGCATCCCTCTTCATGTCCTTGGATCCAAGGATGGAAGCCACATGTCGCAGGTACGTCCTCGTTCAGCCTTGGTGCGGAGTTTGACCAGCAACTGTTCTATTATTATCTTATTCGGCTGTCAATTGTTTTGTTTTCACCGCTGCGCTTGATTTTACATTACCCACCATTTCAACTTTATGAACCGTGTACATGCTCTTGATTATGAGTTTCAATCATTGCCATTAATAATAAATTGATGATTTGAAAAAGTTGAATAATCAATCTACATCTATCATTTAATATTCCCAAAACCATCAAATTGTTTCTAAACTTGATGTACAGTAAACAAACATTGAAAATAATAATATCAAACGAAAGGGTGCAAATTTTACGACCAACAATTTAAACACGCCAATTTTAGTACGCCAGAATAGTTTTCTCTATGTCTAATAGATGGTTTCTAAGATCATTGCTAGAGAGCAGCACTGCGGAGCCAAGGATGTAGCAAGATCGTTGGTGTTCGAATAGTTTGATGTAGTCTTCGTTTGGGAAGTGTGTGGCGAGCGTGAATTCATCAAGACTGCATCTCACGGATCCTTGGACTATTCGGATACAGCCATGACTGTGGTGAAACAGTCAGGTTCAAGTTTCCCATTGAGGTGGGAGGGTTGGGTATTAGGAACGTTAGATCTTCCACACCTAACAATTTTTTTTTTCTTAAATAATGATTTTATTCATGCTTATCTCTTTTGTCCGACAAAATACGATATTACAGATTAAGTTGTGCTTTTCAAGTAGGCCTAACTAAATAATTTTTGAATTCAAAATAATATTATCCATTGTTTATGAGGTGAAAGATTCGATCAGTGAATCCATTAAAACACCGAATCCTCGAATCTCGAATACTTGTCAGGATTCGGTTGAGTCGAGGATTCAAAGATTCGAGCGGCCCCATCCCTACTTAAAAAACTTTTTCTCTTGTTGTTTTGATGTGAATTCCTTGATTTCAGAAAAAACCCGACCCCGCCCCACCTGTGCCGGCAAAGTCTCCTACTTACGAACCTCCAAAGTTGTTTCGCACAGCTGATTATTTTAACATCCACAGCAAGACTGATAACAAATGAAGTGACTATGGCTATGAACAGTTTGATTTTTTTGTGATATTGTTGTAATAAAAATTAAGTTTCTCTATAATAAATATCTATCCTGCGTAGACCTGTGTCCCGAGATCTGTCATTTAAATTACAGGTTCTTAAATTGTGTGTTTGCAACCCTTTTAGAGGCCGTGAAAAATATTTAAGTGGTCACAGCAACCATGGGCAAATTTGAGTAAACAGGGTGTCTACCATCCCGGAAAATCAGGGAAAATGGGAATCAGCCGGGAATTTGAAGTGATCGGGAAAAAACGGTAATAAGTCGGGAATTTGGTAAATCACAATAATAATCCGGGAAAATGATCTTTTACTCAAAATATGAAATACGATAATCATTAAATCAGTAAATTATAATGTCATTTTTTTGTTTGTAGCTGTGAAATATATTTTTAATTAATAGTAAACAATTTTAATACGAATTAAAAAAATATTCAAATTTTAAAATTTATTATTATTCATAGAAGTATAATAATAATAATGTTGTTGTTGTTGTTGGGCTCCCTCTGCTGCTCCAACTGAAGTCCCGAGCGGTGGTCTCCCTCACTTTTATACTCAGCTGAGGCGCTGGTAAAAAGAACGAGGAAGGTCCGCAGGACTCGCCGAAGAGCGAAGGGAGACCCGGGCTTCTTTTGGGGCCCATTGCTTTATTTATTAAATAATTTACAGTGTTTGAATTATACATTAGACAAGGTTAAGAATATCAAATATTACATTATACAAGGTTAAGAATATCAAGTATTACATCTTCGTGCTCATTAATTTCTCGTCTGACTGCATCTATGTATTCCTGTCTGGATGTTGTGTCGGCTGGGTTGAGCTCACTCGGGATCCAGAAGGTCGTGATGTTGATGTCTCGGGCCTGGTGGAGTACTTTCGCGTGAAGGGCTCGCAGTTCCTCTCGGCTGAAGCACCAACCTTTACCCGGTATTGCGTTGTGCAGTACCGTGGTATTGTCGGTGCCTAGTCGGATGTCATGTCCAGGGAATTTCTTCTGGATCCAAGAGATGGTTAGCAGGGCGGCCGTGATTTCTGCACGATTTATCTCCATACTCTCTTGGATGTATCCTACCCAGCATGTCGGTGGATTCATCGTATAACCAGCAATGGTGTGTGGAGTTGCATCTGAGAAGACGGTGACCATTTTGTTTGATGGTGGCGCCCAAGTGCACGTTGTCCAAGGTTGGTTTTGCAGCATTCTGAGGGCCCAAGTGGCTGCTCCATTGTAGATTTGTGCTGTTGCATATGCTGGCCAGCGTAGGTTGTACACTAGCCAGCTTATGTATCTAGCTATCCTCTGCTGGTCTTTCGAGGACACCGTCCTTATTTGGTGACAGAGCTGTTGGGCTTTCTTCGAGGCTGTTGGGTCCCCTCCCGCTGTCCGACTGAGTTCTGAGACGAGTCCTCCCCTCGCTTTTATACTATTGCCACCAAGATGGCGGCGCTTGGTAAAAAGGAGAAGGGACTCGCCGAAAAGCGAGAGGGGTTGCCCGGGCTTGTGGCCCATTTCTTTATTGAGGAAAAGAGAGATACATTGTTACATATTTAACAGACATGGGTTATATATAATTTCTTCACATGCTTACGCTCGTGTGATCCGGGGCGTCGTCCAAATACCCAGGGTGTTCGGAGTTCTAGGTGAAGGCGGTGATTGAACCGTGTCACTTCCTCCGTCTCTCTCCCCGTCCTCTCGGGGCTCTGGGTGCTGGGCGGTCCCGGTAGATTACCTGTTGGATTGTAGGATGGGGCTGGTATCCCGGCGGGTAGATAGCGGCTGTCGCGGAGTCCCCCGCTACGGTGATGGCCTCACTCCAGTTTCTGGTTACTGCTATGAAGACCATGTTCAGCCGGTGGAGGATCTTTTGTTGGGTTATTTCCGGCAGGTGTGGGTAGTCCTCCATTAGGTTCAGCAGGAACCATAGTTCGTGCGCATCCCTTCCCGGCTGGAGTTCGCTGAGCTTGGCTTTAGCGGCTAGGGCCAGCTTTAGTGCTTGGTCTCTGGAAGCGGCAAGTGTCTGCGTGCCGTGTGATCCCAGGGAGGCCCACACGTTGGCCGTCGATGCGGCATTCGATGTCGATGGGGGTACCTCGCTAGAAGGAGGTACTTCCCCAGCACCAGGGGTTGTAGCAACCGGAGGCGTTCCACCAAACCGTTCGGCGATGGCGAAGAACCTTTCCTGCATGGTGTCGACTGTTTCCTGCAAGGTCTGGAGGCGGGCTTCCCAGCTCCTCTCCTCCTGGCTGGTTGTCATCTCCCTGGGATGCCGTGTTTGGTAGACCAGCCGTGGTGCTTGACTCGCTAGTCGGGTGATGTAACCAAAATCCGGTTGCGTGAGCAGCTCCGGAGTTGGCAGGGAGCGCGGTGAATCAAAACTCGACCGGGCTTTGTTATCAGACTTGACCGGAGTTCTTGCCGGTTATGTGGAGCTATCTGTGTCGGAGATCAGAGTATAATGTTTCGATAGTCCGTCTGATGGAGGGTCCACGGCTTGTGGCGTACCTCTCGTGGTGGGGCCCTTGACAAGCGAGACTTGAAGTTTCAGTGATGGCTTGTCTGACATTGACGTGTTGTTGGGTCCCCTCCCGCTGTCCGACTGAGTATGAATAATATTACATCAGCATTACAGTCACGGTTGTTTTGAATGTGACTGTTAGTTGAGTACCATCAGTTGAAAATGTATTGTCGAGTTAGTTGACGCTCTTCCATTTATTCGCGTTATCTCTATGTAAGCAGAATGCTGAAAGTAAAACAATATCAATCCTACCAACTACAGCAGTTAATGAGTTCAGTGAAAGTGTATTTTCTATGCACAGGAAAGTATTGTTTTGTAAATCGTGAGGGTAGACAATTTCAGCAGAAAAAAAAGTTTGTCACTCCGGCCAATCGGTCACGAGAAACAAAAGAGTGTTTTATAATGAGCACAGCTTCTTCAGGTACAAAAACCTCTTGGCCGATAATTTCTGATCATTCACATCTGCAAATTTGAAGATTACCTTATTTATGTACACAAAATATTCTTCCTATGCTATTATTTTTAATACATTGGTCATACAATTTATTAATGATTCCCCAGCCATCACCTTAAACAGACAAGATCAACAATTGGATTTTAAATGTATTATTTGAGTTTTTAAGAGAATTTTTTGTGTTTTTAAAGACAAAACAAATGGTTTTTAAGTACTTCTTTTTTCTTTTTAAGGGCTTTTTTTTTATAACGCATTGATACACAATCTCTAATGTAATTTTTGGGTTTTTAAGGGTATCATCCTATGGGCCTTGTTAACCTGTTAGTGATTACCTGTAGCTCCTACAGTTAACTAAGATAAAATATTTTCCATTGGTTTGAATATATAAAGTTTGCTCAATTATAAAAAAAATTAATTTATAGTATTAAATATAACAACATACATGCATTTTTTTTCAATAAATTGGTTCATTATTTGTATTTCTCATTCTATCAAAAACCAGTACTTTAGTATAAAAAATAAACAATTCGACTATTTAGTAATTTTGTATTATAAAAAAATATCACAAATAAATAAAGTTTAAGAATCTGTGCTTTGAATGGCATGAAAATCATTAGTTCGTGTTGTTCTTTTTTTAATCGAGTACAACTAAATCCACTTTTAACAATAGTCTCACTGTGTTGGCTGTGAGAATGTTTGTTAACCAATTAACAAGTTCTAGAAAACCCGACACTGAATACATTGAAAATTTATTCATACAGACCAACAATTTTTTAACTGGCCCCGTGCTGTAGTGGTCAGTGCACCTATCTAGCCTATAGGTTCTGTGCTTGATTACTGGCCGGTACCTTTGGTATTTTTACCTTTAGGGGAATAATCCCGATCGTCACCAGGGTTTGATTAATTTGGCTCTACAATAATATAATAACCATCAGATTATCTCATTGCAAGTATAATGTATAGACAACCTCCTATGGTATACCCTGGGTGATGTTCTGTGCTAACAGAGCGGCTAATAGTCCACACATGAGGCGACCGAACATGGAATTCCCTCCTGGTCAAATGTGTCATATGATAAAAAAAAACTGGAGGTTTTACTTTCAAATGATTTTACTATAAGTTATTGAAAATAATATTTAAAAAAAACACCACTTAGATAATTTTATATACCTTCCTTCTTTAATATTTAGGTATAATTAAAATATTTACAAGTTGATTTGAGTTATTCATTATATTTTACTCGGTCGGGTGAACTGAGGGTGGTTTTTCCTAAATGGTTTTCCACTCTCCCTCCACGAAAATGCGGGTTCACTTCCTCTAACTCTACATTCCCAATTCTTAATCCATTAGAGTAATTAGTAAATAAAGCGTATAACCCGAACGGGTAGTAAGACGCGGTGCTAAATATTATTATATTTTAAATATTCAAAAAGCTGTAATTTTTAGATATCTCAATAAAAAACTTAAACAAGAGGTGGCACACTAAAATAGCTCATAATTCAGCTAGTAATTAAGTGGCACACTGGTCGGAAAAGTTTCGCCATTCCTGCAATATATTGCAGAGAGGACGCTATTGTTCATTGTTCTGTTTTTAACTCTCAAGCCAACGGATCCCAACCTTTTTTTTCGCTTGCATACCCCTTGGCAGCCCATTTCTATAAATGGTGTCCTTAATTTTTCTAGCAAAACGTTTAATTACTACACTAGTAGTAATTTCTGATTTATATGTTGCAACTGAAAATAAATGGGCTTAAAAATCAATGTGATAGTAAGCTGAATAGAGTGGGCAGATATTTTTACATACAAAAAAACAAAAGTTACAATAAAAACAACCACATTTAATTTATCTATTAATGAATATAACAACTATTTTATGTTTGAAATTGAAATAACTTTTTCAAGATCAAGTATAGAAAGAAAACCCACACCACTCCCATCATATTGTTGAGTTAATTTCATAACTTTTAACTGATATTTTGTCTTACACTGTTGGCATATGTAGCTCTTTCCGCCATTAATCAAATATTTTCACATACCCCCAAACATCCTGACACAGACCCCTGGAGGTATGCATAGCCCACATTGGGAACCGCTGCTCTAGATTATAAAAAGGGCACTATAATTCTGAGTTTTTCTGTTTAAACTCCCTAGCGTGTAGAGAGGGCGCTATAGTTCCTAGTTCTTCTGTTTTAACTCCCTAGATTTTTGAGAGAGCACTATAGTTCCTAGTTCTTCTGTTTTAACTCCCTAGCGTGTAGAGAGGGCGCTATAGTTCCTAGTTCTTCTGTTCTAACTCTCTAGATTGTAGAGAGGTCACTACAGTTCCTAGTTCTTCTGTTTTAACTCCCTAGCGTGTAGAGAGGGCGCTGTAGTTCCTAGTTCTTCTGTTTTAACTCTCTAGATTGTATAGAGGATGCTATTGTTCCTAGTTCTTCTGTTTTTACTCCATAGATTGTAGAGAGGTCACTACAGTTCCTAGTTCTTCTGTTTTAACTCCCTAGCGTGTAGAGAGGGCGCTGTAGTTCCTAGTTCTTCTGTTTTAACTCTCTAGATTGTATAGAGGACGCTATAGTTCCTAGTTCTTCTGTTTTAACTCTCTAGATTGTATAGAGGACGCTATAGTTCCTAGTTCTGTTTAACTCCCTCGATTATAGAGAGGGCGCTATAGTTCCTAGTTCTTCTGTTTTAACTCTCTAGATTGTATAGAGGACGCTATAGTTCCTAGTTCTTCTGTTTTAACTCCCTCGATCATAGAGAGGGCGCTATAGTTCCCGTACCAACACTAGATGACATCTATATTTATCTGTGCTCGACAAGAAATAATATATTCGCTCTATTCACTTTCATTTCCTGGCTAGCCAAATCCACTTTTAATTCTCTTTCATAACTTCATTTACATTTACACACTAACATCAGTGTCGGGCATAGCTCAGTGGAGTGTGGGTCTGACCTCTGCTCCCAAGGTCCGGGAATTAAGTACCAGCGTGGCATGTTATCAGAGGGTTCACTAATGAGGTTTATATGGAGATGGTGCTTACTGAACAGAACACAGGTAAAAAAAAAAAAACTATTCGTGGTATTTAACATGCACTTTACTGGCCCCGCCCATATAAAACAAGGCGCTTATAACAAGATGAAGCTTATTCATCAGAACATAGAACATTGAGTCTATAATGATTTGGTGTCTATTCAATAACACATACATAACAAGGAGATTAAAATTAGGTGGGGCTTACCGAATAACATATGACCAAGTGGTTACAACAATGTGTTTATTGAACAACGAATGACCAAGAGGTTACAACAATGTGTTTATTGAACAACGAATGACCAAGAGGTTACAACAATGTGTTTATTGAACAACGAATGACCAAGAGGTTACAACAATGTGCTTATTGAACAACGAATGACCAAGAGGTTACAACAATGTGCTTATTGAACAACGAATGACCAAGATGTTACAACAATGTGCTTATTTAACAACGAATTACCAAGAAGTTACAACAATGTGGTGCTTATTGAACAACACACAAAACAAGGAGGTTATAATAAGATAGTGCTTATTAATCAACCCACGAAGGCTATAACTAGTTGGTGCTTATTGAACAACACATGGAGGCTTAACAAAACTATGCTTATTGAGCAACACATGGAGGCTATAACTAGATGGTGCTTATTGAACAACACATGGAGGCTTAACAAAATGATGCTTATTGAGCAACACATGGAGGCTATAACTAGATGGTGCTTATTGAACAACACATGGAGGCTTAACAAAATTATGCTTATTGAGCAACACATGGAGGCTATAACTAGTTGGTGCTTATTGAACAACACATGGAGGCTTAACAAAATGATGCTTATTGAGCAACACATGGAGGCTATAACGAGATGGTGCTTATTGAACAATACAAATAACAATGAGGTTAAAACGAGGTGGTGCTTATTTAACAACACAAATGACAAGGTTAAACCGAGATGGTGCTTGATGAACAATACAAATAACAATTAGGTTAAAACGAGATGGTGCTTATTTAATACGCAGTAAACAACTGATCTATTACACCTCTCTTCTCCGTTGTAGTTGCACCTTTTATCTCATATTTTGATCATTATTATCTCTATTTCGGGAGGTCAGGGTTCGAATCGCGGTGTAATTTCCGGTGAGGGAAACTGTTGCTGTTCTATCAAATCCTCCTTCAACCTGTCCTCCTTGATAGATTAGATAGAGGGCGCTGCAGTAAGTGGGACACGGTAGGGCCGTTGACCCTCTCTTTAGTTACAACAGCGTCCGTTAAAATTGTTGCTGTGCTCCCGAATGAATACTTTCGTTCCTCACATCAGCTCGAAAGTTTCGTAACTAATAGTTTGTCGATTAACCGCTCTCTCGTCAGTCGGACCGGCTGTAATTATGAACAACACTATCCAGTAGTTCTGCAATCCCGTACCCTCCCCCCCTTCCGCCCTCTACAGCAAGGAACGGACAATCATTAGTGTTCTTATGAGGAGTATTCACTGTTTTAGACAAGTAGGAATAAACTGCAAACTAAGGTGCATTTGGAAATATTTCGAAAGTTTCTCTAAAGGATAAAAATATTGTTAGAAAGTGTAGCTTAATTACGGTTCGTCCCGCGGGCGAGTTGGAAATAACTCTGGTTCTAGTTTGTCGTGACTACACAGATCTGTGACAGACCTGCTACAGTAGCCCCGTGGCTTCTTTGGTGCTGACTGACAGCTCACAGCTGACTTCTGACAGTCAACATTTAGGTATATACCTAAATTTTGACTGTCAGAAGTGATAGCGGCTAAAAACATGTTTTTTGCGGATAATCTGGTTCGGCGTAGGGATACATAATTTGGTCTGGTAACTTTTCAAAGCTTTTAGCTGTCACCCGCCTCGGTGGCGTAGTTGGCTAACGCGCTTGTCGTGTTGAGCTCGACTGCTGAGGACGGGGAGATCGAGGTTCGAATCTCGGTCGGGTGAACTGGGGG
>CABFOW010003057.1:0-30674 GCA_902141385.1 Timema californicum | reverse complement strand
GGGGGGGGGGGGGGGGGGGGGTACAGAGGAGAAAACGCAATCTTCTCAGTGGTCCGGTCAGCAGCGACTTTGGCTTTGGAAAGTCTCGAAATAGCGTTCATGATAAACACCAACACTTGACCTGTTGAAATAGTTTCTCATTTGTCTAATCTATATTAAGGTGGGAGTGTAGAGGACGCGAGAAAAGGCCGGTATTTTCTGCAGTTTTCATTGCAAACTATTTTGTTGGTCAAAGTAAATCAAATATTGCTCCAGTAGAAACATAAAGAGTCTAATTTTCTTCACGTGGTGATATCAACAGTTGTTGAATATCTGTCATGAGCATGGCGGCATTATATGACAAACTTTTTAAATGAAAATAAAAAGCTGTCATCAAATTCCAGGACATCCTTGACAGGTATTATAGAACTGTTGATATAAACACGTGAAGAAAATTAGACTCTATATGTTTCTACTGGAGCAATATTTGATTTACTTTGACCAACAAAATAGTTTGCAATGAAAACTGCAAAAACTCTGACATTTTCTCACGCCCGATACATCCCCCATCCCCCACCTTAGGGACGTAGTCTACCTGTGACGTGACGAAAAATCAAGATAGGATTTGCCAGGTTTATGCATTTACGTTTGATTCAGCGAGTTATTATATACATAACATATATATATATATTAATTAGTGCAAGACTCAAAAATATCTCAATCAAACGAGGAAAAAAAAATCCTTGATTTCATTTCAAAAGTTAAAAATGAATCTCGAAAATTCGAGATTTTTTTTAAAATATAAAAAAAAGAAAAGAACTGTCCTAAATAAATTTACAAACCAAACAGTGTTTTATTATTTCTAATAATATCGCAAATACCCAAAAACAGGTTTCGTTAATGAATGATTTGGTTATAAATATTGTTTTTTCAATATCAAACAGTGCTGATGTGCGTCAGGTTAACATGCAACCTGTTCCTCAAAATATCTCCGAGATTATCAAGTAGGCAAAGTCGTTAATAAAATTAATAATCTGTTTATCAGCATTGCACGATATCTACCAGACGCAGAGGACTGAAATATAAAAATTAGTAGTCCCTGTGCACGAACATGTGCGTCTCGAGAAAGAAATTTTTAAAATTTTGATTAAATTTTTAAAAATCTATTATAAGCCGATACGAGATTTCACCCAGCCAACGCCGGGTACTTCATCTAGTACTTCATAGGTAAGTAAGTCGATGGACATTCACCATTTGCCTGTACTCCTCATACAATATATCACCAAAAAACTACCACCTAATAAGCACTTCATTTTTGTAAAAGTTTACTATAATCGTCCATGTATGACCAATTGGTTGACTATAGAGTTGTGTCAAATACGATATTTTACGAATCCGAATCTCCAATTTACCTTCGAATTCTGAATCTCGAATCTGAATTCCAATCTTGAAAAAAAAATTATGAACACAAGAGAAAATATAAATATAATGGAATAATATAAAATACGAATAGTAACTAAATGTTAAAGCATCCTGGCTTATAATTAATTCATAATAACATTCATACATTCAGTTAATTGTAAAATTACCTGTATGGGGCCTGGTTGTTGAGTTCAGCCTATAATTAGTTGGTTCTTGACCATCAATAAACAGTATTAGAGCTCTAAAACAAATTTCGATGAAAAATTGAAAAAAAAAAGACTTTTTAAAGGATTTGATATCCTTAAGGATTTTAGGATCCCATCCCTAATTTCAACCCAATCTATCAAGTTCACATCTTTTTTACAAACTAATAGTCGTTAATGGATAAATCCTAGTACACTTGTACAATAATAGAGTGCTTATGAAGTAATTATTTTTGCATGATGGTGACCTGGTGGTCTAGGGGTAAGGTGTCAGACTTCTGTGCTGGTGGCCGGGGTTCAATCCTCGGTCCCGGCACAGATTTAACTTATTACCAAACCCTTCCTTCACCTCTGACAAGACATCTTGTGAATGTGGGGAATGCCAGGCCTCCACCGTGGTTCGGATCCCACGTTAAACTGTAGGTCCTCCATTCCATCTCACAATCACCCTACCATTACACATTAGCGTAAGTGCGTATAACCCGAGCGGGTAGTAAGACGCGGTGCTAATAATAATAATAATAATAATAATAATAATAATAATAATAATAATAATTTTGGCATGATATAGTGTATAGTTTATGATAAAAATGTACGTACAATTACATTAGTACTAATTACAAGGTCCTCCTAATAGTAACATTTTCATAACTGATCCTAATAGTTTTACACTTAGGGCCGGTCTTATAACTAACGGATAGATATTGCTATCGGGAGGTTAAAGTTAGCAACCAGATAGAAGTTATCAGACACTTTAATATTTTACGCGTATTATGAATTGAATTTATCTGCCGGATAGCTAACTGTAGGATAAATATATTTTTATGCAGAACACGCAAGGTTGGTATTGTTTTTACTGGTGCGCGCATGCGTATAAACCCTGCTGCTACCGCTACAACCTAGCGAGTGACATTGCTCAAAATTTGTTAAATAATGGCGGCTGAACGAGTGTGAGTAAACAGATGGTGTCACGTGGGTGCAGAAGTTAAGTTGTCATGAAAGTACTTACTTATTTCGGTGTCTGCCAAAATGTGGTCAATAATTTGGTACAACGTTTACAAAATTTCATTTATTGTACTCACATTTTGATAATTTGTTCGTATATAAATATAACTCTACAAATAGCTTGTCAGTTTTTACAAAAGTGCGAATTTAATGTTCTAAATTTATATAGTTAGAGCCTGGGCCTGTCCCTACTAAACACGTGAACCAAGATTTTAATCCGAAAACAGATGTTGATAGGCGAAACCTAAAAACAACACGTCACTATGGCAACGAGTATTTTAACTTTCAAATAAACGTTATCGGGTACTTAAACCTCCCGATAAAAATGTGATGGATAAATACATTTTATCTGGCAAATAAAAGCTATCTGGCGGTCATAAGACGCTCTTTTAACTTATCGATCAGATATAACTATTTATCGGCCAGATTAATATTTATCCAGGAGTCATAAGACCGGCCCTTAGTGTCTTCCGAGTTGTTGAAAATGTTACTTATTTTTTCCGTTTTCAAAGATCTAACCAAAGGCCGTGGAAATATTCCTGTTAAAAACAAATCTATTAATACCACGCTTGGAGTAGAGCAGGGTCATTAGGAAATATAGAAGACATTATTTGTAAGAAAATAGACTTTGGTTAAAAATATTCACTATGAGATGATTAATTTATTACAATAACAAACTGAAAGTCCTCAACGATCCGAGTTGAGCTACGACTGACATCTTTAAATAAAAAAAAACGGTAAATTTTTGGTTTATCACCTCTGGCTTCTGAACCATCATAGCTAGGAAATAACACGTGGGATCCAAAGTTGAAGATTGTTAAATTTTCTACAAATAGGTTTGAGATTACTTTCTTCGTAAATACTAAAATAACGCCACAAATTAGCACTCTAAAGTCAATTTACACACCACTAGGAAGGTAATTATTGTGGTCCTCCTGAATTCGGCAATACATCTTTCAAATAAGTTTTTTTTAAATCAGTTTTAGTCACATCTAGGGGTTGTTTAATATAGTACAACTTAATTTATACGATTCTGCTGATTGAATATTTTTCAATCTCTGTCCACGTAGACTCTGGAGCCTGGACATTGTAGGCAAACAATGCTATGATAGTGTTTAGTCCATGTCTATACATTTTCAACATGAAGCCAATGGAGGATTAACGGGGGAAGGTGGGGGGNACATTTTCAACATGAAGCCAATGGAGGATTAACGGGGGAAGGGGGGGGGGGGGGACTGGGGGCTTGAGCCACACCTCTCGTTTTAGATCGAAAGAATACAAACCTATACTTTAAATGTTGTAAAGAGTGGCCGGCTCCTGTTTGCTGCGTAAGAACTACAAGTCTTGCACAACGACTAAAATGTTACGGTAATTAGATTACCAAGTTAACCAAGAACTGTATTAAGTAGTTTTTATACTAATACTAAAACATTCAAGACCTATTTACATATTTATTACTTTTATTATGACAGTGACTTTTGTTTTATGTTTTTTTTTGTATTAAAATTACATATTTGCTAATAAAAATTGTGTTGTTTACCCTTATAAGTCTTCTTTTTATTACTATAACTAATTAACATTATTTTTATAAATTTAAATATCATTATTATGAATTAAAATCCTTATCAATAGAAAAATTAGATTCAAAATTGAATGAGTCTCATGAAAACAAATACCCCTCTTATCCATCCCTCCCCTTCCCCTAAAAAAAACCCCGGAGCTGCTTTTTTAATTTCTGGAGTTCTACATAGCCAATTTTCATCAATTAAAAAAAAATTAAAGCTTACACCCCGTGGATGTGCCAAAATTTTTGAATTTCAAAAAAAGTTAGATTGGTTTAAAAGTAGATAGTAGATAGATTATATATATAGTTTATTTTTGATAACTCTTTATAAGAACAGAAATAATGTTAAAACTTTGGAAATAAAATGATGTTTTGATTTGATTTGTCGTAAAATGACCGAAATGGATTTTTATGAAATCAAAAAAACAATCCTGTAAAAGTTTACTCTAAAATAACGTCTTTATATATGCTTATCAGGTTAAGAATACAATTAAAGGTAATATAAATAACAAAGGTTTATATGTAGGTCTTTTAATAATGAAGTTTATTTGCCCTACACGCCATTAATGAGTAAATAATATTTTATCAGAAACCAATAAATAAGATTTCATATAGTAAGCTATCATTTAAAAATAAAATATTATCATGACTGTAATCTATATAGCAAAAAGATACATATTTTGTTCTACTTTTTTTTAAGTACCACATCCTACTACCCGTTCGAGGTTAGCCGTCCAGCCTATTAGCAGAGAGACGCCTTAGACCATGCGGCCAGCTTATGTGGAGGCGCCGGGGAGCTCGCCCTCCCTCACCTCCCCCCTT
Organism: Timema californicum; assembly: GCA_902141385.1. Classification (NCBI taxonomy): domain Eukaryota; kingdom Metazoa; phylum Arthropoda; class Insecta; order Phasmatodea; family Timematidae; genus Timema; species Timema californicum. The sequence continues at coordinate 25,679 of CABFOW010003057.1, read as the reverse complement.
GAATCCGGACTCGCTTTAGATTATCTTCTCGTAATTTTTATCAGGGGAATATATTACACCCAAGCAACCTTTCACCGGGTCTGACGTCAACATTGGAAAGTAAGCATTCAATAAAAACATTACATTTGAAAAAATCATAGCTGCTAAACACCTCTTGACTGTGAAACCTGTCGAATCTATTCCAAATGGATTATTCCGAGAGAGTTCTGGCCGTTGGTTCGGTGTAGAGTGCAGGCCGCGAGTTTCCTGGTTCTTTGTGTAAGTGAAAGGTTGTGATCATGGTAAGGAGAGACGAAAGTAACAATAAATTGTGTTCTATGAAAGTAAACACAGCAGGTTCCGTATATCCTCGCGTCTATGGTGCTTGCTCGTCTCTAAGAGGGACTCAAACCCCACCATCCTGAGTCTGTGACGCTTGCTCGTCTCTAAGATGGACTCAAACCCCACCATACAGAGTCTGTGCCACTTGCTCGTCTCTAAGAGGGACTCAAACCCCACCATCCAGAGTCTGTGACGCTTGCTCGTCTCTAAGGGGGACTCAAACCCCGCCATTCTGAGTCTGTGGCGCTTGCTCGTCTCTAAGGGGGACTCAAACCCCACCATCCTGAGTCTGTGACGCTTGCTCGTCTCTAAGAGGGACTCAAACCCCACCATCCTGAGTCTGTGACGCTTGCTCGTCTCTAAGAGGGACTCAAACCCCACCATCCTGAGTCTGTGACGCTTGCTCGTCTCTAAGAGGGACTCAAACCCCACCATCCTGAGTCTGTGACGCTTGCTCGTCTCTAAGAGGGACTCAAACCCCACCATCCTGAGTCTGTGACGCTTGCTCGTCTCTAAGAGGGACTCAAACCCCACCATCCTGAGTCTGTGACGCTTGCTCGTCTCTAAGAGGGACTCAAACCCCACCATCCTGAGTCTGTGACGCTTGCTCGTCTCTAAGAGGGACTCAAACCCCACCATCCTGAGTCTGTGACGCTTGCTCGTCTCTAAGAGGGACTCAAACCCCACCATCCTGAGTCTGTGACGCTTGCTCGTCTCTAAGAGGGACTCAAACCCCACCATCCTGAGTCTGTGACGCTTGCTCGTCTCTAAGAGGGACTCAAACCCCACCATCCTGAGTCTGTGACGCTTGCTCGTCTCTAAGAGGGACTCAAACCCCACCATCCTGAGTCTGTGACGCTTGCTCGTCTCTAAGAGGGACTCAAACCCCACCATCCAGAGTCTGTGCCGCTTGCTCGTCTCTAAGAGGGACTCAAACCCCACCATTCTGAGACTGTGCCACTTGCTCGTCTCTAAGAGGGACTCAAACCCCACCATTCTGAGTCTGTGACACTTGCTCGTCTCTAAGAGGGACTCAAACCCCACCATTCTGAGTCTGTGACACTTGCTCGTCTCTAAGAGGGACTCAAACCCCACCATCCTGAGTCTGTGGCACTTGCTCGTCTCTAAGAGGGACTCAAACCCCACCATCCTGAGTCTGTGACGCTTGCTCGTCTCTAAGAGGGACTCAAACCCCACCATCTTGAGTCTGTGACGCTTGTCTCAAAGCCTCCTCCCCCATCCTCTATTCCTGAACAGCAGGTCCTTAGTACGGTAATGATGGTGTGCCGCCAAGTCAACAGATCTGGTCGTCTTGTCCTCTCGGCAAGTGTTTAGCTAGTGTGTTCTTGATGTCCCACGGCTGAGTGGTTCTATAAAACCACAAGTCTCTCCTCTATGATACAACTTGGCCATCATAAAACACATGTTTGGCGGCGTCAACGATTCAACCCAGAGAAACCTGGCCAGCTCCATGTGAAGGGAAAGGTCAGTTACTCTAACAGCGGTAACAGGGGGAGAGGACTGTAATTCAGGTGAAACTGTGTTGGTAAGTAGCTAGCGATCGAGGCAATGATATGATCTCCACCGGATGTTAGAACTCAGTCCTAACCTAACCTAACCTAATCCCCACCGCCTGTTATGATTCGGGAAGTCTGTTATAGCAACTAAACTTTGATTTATCTAATACCGATAACATTATATAATCCCCACCGTCTGTTATAATTCGGGAAGTCTGTTATTGCAACTAAGACATAAGTTCTCTAATACCGAAAACAGTATATAATCCCCACCTTCTGTTATAATTTGGGAAGTCTGTTATTGCAACTAAGACATAAGTTCTCTAATACCGATATCAGTATATAATCCCCACCGCCTGTTATAATTCGGGAAGTCTGTTATTGCAAATAAACTTTGATTTATCTAATACTGATAACATTATATAATCCTCACCGACTGTTATAATTCGGGAAGTTTGTTATCGCAACTAAACCTTGATTTATCTAATACCGATAACATTATATAATCCCCACCGTCTGTTATAATTCGGGAAGTCTGTTATTGCAACTAAGACATAAGTTCTCTAATACCGGTAACAGTATATAATCCCCACCTTGTTATAATTTGGGAAGTCTGTTATTGCAACTAAGTCTTGCGTTCTCTAATGCCGGTAACAGTATATAATCCCCACCTTGTTATAATTCGGGAAGTCTGTTATCGCAACTAAACCTTGCTTTATCTAATACCGATAACAGTATATAATCCCCACCGACTGTTATAATTCAGGAAGTCTGGTATCGCAACTAAACCTTGCGTTCTCTAATGCCGGTAACAGTATATAATCCCCACCTTGTTATAATTCGGGAAGTCTGTTATTGCAACTAAGACATAAGTTCTCTAATGCCGGTAACAGTATATAATCCCCACCTTGTTATAATTCGGGAAGTCTGTTATTGCAACTAAGACATGAGTTCTCTAATACCGATAACAGTATATAATCCCCACCGACTGTTATAATTCAGGAACCCTGTCATTGTGCTGTAACAAGTTTCGTCCCATCATTGGGGCAATGGCAGCCTCACTATATCTCTTGATGAGCATCATTTGTAAGTGTGTTTGTTAGCGATAAGGAGGATGAGGGTGAATATTGTAAGTGCTGTATATAAGGGATTCATGTTACAACACATATAGTGCTAGAATAGTCTAAGCATAGATTATTAAATGCCAGAAAACAAAATGTGTTCTATAACGTTCCTGGGTGGAACTGTCCGGTAGTATAGTAACAAACAGAGGTGGGGGGGGGGGAATACAAACTGCAAAACAATGTGTTGTGGCCTTCCCTATTAAATGAAGAGGCCATTGTTCAGGAAGAGGGATTGTGCCAGGTCTTGTTACCTTTAGAGGTCCTTGTTCAGGAAGAGGGATTGTGCCAGGTCCTGTTACCTCTAGATGCCCTTGTTCAGGAAGATGGATTGTGCCAGGTCTTGTTACCTCTAGAGGTCCTTGTTCAGGAAGATGGATTGTGCCAGGTCCTGTTACCTCTAGATGCCCTTGTTCAGGAAGATGGATTGTGCCAGGTCTTGTTACCTCTGGAGGTCCTTGTTCAGGAAGATGGGTTGTGCCAGGTCTTGTTACCTTTAGAGGACCTTGTTCAGGAAGATGGATTGTGCCAGGTCCTGTTACCTATAGATGCCCCTGTTCAGGAAGATGGATTGTGCCAAGTCATGTTACTTCTAGAGGTCCTTGTTCAGGAAGATGGATTGTGCCAGGTCTTGTTACCTCTAGAGGTCCTTGTTCAGGAAGATGGATTGTGCCAGGTCCTGTTACCTCTAGATGCCCTTGTTCAGGAAGATGGATTGTGCCAGGTCTTGTTACCTCTGGAGGTCCTTGTTCAGGAAGATGGGTTGTGCCAGGTCCTGTTACCTATAGATGCCCCTGTTCAGGAAGATGGATTGTGCCAAGTCGTGTTACTTCTAGAGGTCCTTGTTCAGGAAGATGGATTGTGCCAAGTCGTGTTACTTCTAGAGGTCCTTGTTCAGGAAGATGGATGGTTACAGGTCCTAGAAAAGTATTTGTTCAGGTCATACTGAAGTCGCTGTGTGTTGGGTGTAGTAGGCCACCAGGATCAGGAAGCACAGCTCCCTCACGGGCTCTCTAAGAATAATTATTGCATTCATAATCTTCATTAACCCGGAGTCAAATTGCGCTCCGGACTTTTATTAAGGATGAATCAACTTAGATTTGAACTGTGCCCACGGGAATAACAGACACATCCTGCTATCTTATGCTCTCTGTGAGTCTAGTAAGGTGGTGATTGTTTGTTTGTTTGTAAGGTTTATTTACTTAATTTAACATATATAGATACAACATGAATAAAACACTTAGAAACATATAGGACGGACAGTAGGTGGTGATTGATCCAAAAACAGCGATCCTGGTGGAAAGAGAACAAACCAAATAGTATATGATATTCTGAACATTTAAAAAAAAATGATACTTGAACACGGGAATCGAACGCGGGACCTTTGGCTTAGTACGCCAATGCTCTAACCACTGAGCTATTTAATTGTCCAGTTGTCATTTTCAATTTTCAGAATATGATATCTAGTTTAGGCTAAATTTGTACTAAAACAAAATTAATATATTAGCTTTGGCTATTTGATTCTTAACCAATAGTATGAGCGTGATAGTAAATAAAAAACAAATAGCTAAAGAGAACTTTCCCCGGAGGAATATCACGTCAACTGAAGCTTGCTTATGCTGTTTAATGAATTATTAATTTTATTACAATTACAAAACTCTCTATTTCCAAGTTAATTAGTGCTACATCGAGTCGACAGATTAAAGGATGAACATGAATTTTTTTTTAAAAGCACTTTTTAAGCTGAAACAACTTGTGTTCATGTTTTAATTGCTATGAAAAAGTAGAAAGTAAATATGAATTGAACAAAATGACTTCAATGTCTTTTTAGTTTGTTACTATTAGGCCATTTGTTAAGTGTTCACATAATTTACAAACGACATGCAATGTTTCATGACGTCACGTGACTGGACTATTTGTGCACGGGACCTGTTCCTCCACTAGACAAGTGGGGGTTTCCAGCATTTTCTGCGTTCATCAAGGGGCGCTGACAACTCCGTTAAGACGAGAAAATATAATAATTTGAATTTTCTCGTGGTAATCCGTGCCTAATCTAGACAGAAACTTGGGTTTATGGGTGGTATACGTACCTAACCTAGATAGATAATTGGGTTTATGGGCGGTAATCCTTGTCTTTGCTCGTGGTAATCCGTGCCTAATCTAGATAGATACTTGGGTTTGTGGGCGGTAATCCTTGTCTTTGCTCGTGGTAATCCGTGCCTAATCTAGATAGATACTTGGGTTTATGGGCGGTAATCCTTGTCTTTGCTCGTGGTAATCCGTGCCTAATCTAGATAGATACTTGGGTTTATGGACGGTAGTTCTTGTCTTTGCTCGTGGTAATCCGTGCCCAATCTAGATAGATACTTGGGTTTATGGACGGTAGTTCTTGTCTTTGCTCGTGGTAATCCGTGCCTAATCTAGATAGATACTTGGGTTTATGGACGGTAGTTCTTGTCTTTGCTCGTGGTAATCCGTGCCCAATCTAGATAGATACTTGGGTTTATGGACGGTAGTTCTTGTCTTTGCTCGTGGTAATCCGTGCCTAATCTAGATAGATACTTGGGTTTATGGACGGTAGTTCTTGTCTTTGCTCGTGGTAATCCGTGCCCAATCTAGATAGATACTTGGGTTTATGGACGGTAGTTCTTGTCTTTGCTCGTGGTAATCCGTGCCCAATCTAGATAGATACTTGGGTTTATGGACGGTAGTTCTTGTCTTTGCTCGTGGTAATCCGTGCCTAATCTAGATAGATACTTGGGTTTATGGACGGTAGTTCTTGTCTTTGCTCGTGGTAATCCGTGCCCAATCTAGATAGATACTTGGGTTTATGGACGGTAGTTCTTGTCTTTGCTCGTGGTAATCCGTGCCTAATCTAGATAGATACTTGGGTTTATGGACGGTAGTTCTTGTCTTTGCTCGTGGTAATCCGTGCCCAATCTAGATAGATACTTGGGTTTATGGACGGTAGTTCTTGTCTTTGCTCGTGGTAATCCGTGCCTAATCTAGATAGATACTTGGGTTTATGGACGGTAGTTCTTGTCTTTGCTCGTGGTAATCCGTGCCCAATCTAGATAGATACTTGGGTTTATGGACGGTAGTTCTTGTCTTTGCTCGTGGTAATCCGTGCCTAATCTAGATAGATACTTGGGTTTATGGACGGTAGTTCTTGTCTTTGCTCGTGGTAATCCGTGCCCAATCTAGATATATACTTGGGTTTATGGACGGTAGTTCTTGTCTTTGCTCGTGGTAATCCGTGCCTAATCTAGATAGATACTTGGGTTTATGGACGGTAGTTCTTGTCTTTGCTCGTGGTAATCCGTGCCCAATCTAGATAGATACTTGGGTTTATGGACGGTAGTTCTTGTCTTTGCTCGTGGTAATCCGTGCCTAATCTAGATAGATACTTGGGTTTATGGACGGTAGTTCTTGTCTTTGCTCGTGGTAATCCGTGCCCAATCTAGATAGATACTTGGGTTTATGGACGGTAGTTCTTGTCTTTGCTCGTGGTAATCCGTGCCTAATCTAGATAGATACTTGGGTTTATGGACGGTAGTTCTTGTCTTTGCTCGTGGTAATCCGTGCCCAATCTAGATAGATACTTGGGTTTATGGACGGTAGTTCTTGTCTTTGCTCGTGGTAATCCGTGCCTAATCTAGATAGATACTTGGGTTTATGGACGGTAGTTCTTGTCTTTGCTCGTGGTAATCCGTGCCCAATCTAGATAGATACTTGGGTTTATGGACGGTAGTTCTTGTCTTTGCTCGTGGTAATCCGTGCCTAATCTAGATAGATACTTGGGTTTATGGACGGTAGTTCTTGTCTTTGCTCGTGGTAATCCGTGCCCAATCTAGATAGATACTTGGGTTTATGGACGGTAGTTCTTGTCTTTGCTCGTGGTAATCCGTGCCCAATCTAGATAGATACTTGGGTTTATGGGCGGTAATCCTTGTTCTTGCTCGTGGTAATCTGTGCCTAATCTAGATAGATACTTGGGTTTATGGACGGTAGTTCTTGTCTTTGGTCGCGGTAATCTGTGCCTAATCTAGATAGATACTTGGGTTTATGGGCGGTAATCCTTGTTCTTGCTCGTGGTAATCCTTGTCTTCGCTGACTGTAATCCTTGTCTTTTCTGACGGTAATCCTGGTGACCGTTGGCTGTTGTCCGGTCATGCTGTCCTTGCAGGTTATGCAATACGTACTTAGTTAGAAGGAATCTTACACGCCATCTAGCCAGGTGGGATTGTCAGCCATGATATATCCACATTAATTTCTCTGGAGAAGATTTGAACTTTTGATGATCTCTTGGTTTCAAGGACGTGGCTATGAGATAATGGTAGGGAAATGTAGGTAGGAACTCTCAAAGGTTGTCCTTGATTTTACAACCGTGGAGAACAAATACAATTAACATTGTCGGTAAGGTGTCAGACTTCTGTGCGGGCGGCCGGGGTTCAATCCTCGGTCGCGGCACAGATTTATCTGATCACCAAACCCTTCCCTTCACCTCTGACAAGACATCTTGTGAATGTGGGGTATACCAGGCCTCCACCGTGGTTCGGACTCCACGTTAAACTGTAGGTCCTTCATTTCATCTCACAATCACCCTACCATTACACATTAACGTAAGTGCGTATAACCTGAACGGGTAGTAAGACGCGGTGCTAATAATAATAATAATAATAATAATAATAATAATAATAATAATAATGCTTTGAATTAATAATTGATATTCTGAACTGATATTTCCAACACTATTTACTGTGCCCGATATTTAACTTTTAAATCTTGTTCTTCTATTGTAAACCTTTATCTCTTTTTTTTATATAAAATTTATTTATTTCTGTTACCTAAGTATTATTCTATGTTTCAGCAACATGATCCCTCTCATTTCCTTATCGTGTATTTACCTCGTACTAGTAATCGTTACCTCCTCCACATATCAGAGCGAAGGGGAAGGAAGCGACGATTCAAGACACGCATCCGTGCGCCTCACACAGATGACCTCGCCGGTGCTTTGAGAGTTGGCATTATCTGGACAGAGGTAGCGATGCCCGTCAGGTACTAGCAGGCACAGATGCGAGCACTTGTTGTTGTGGCATAGGTTGGTCACAGTGGTGTTGTAACAAAGGGGGTGTTACACTGGAAACAATACTTACCTTATATAATAATACAACAGTGAAATATATTAGATGCAGACATAAGTATATAGAGTAAAATATGAATAAGGACTACGAATAACCATTTTAAGCAATAATTGATGAAAGGAATTACAAAGACTTGTGTAGCTTGGAGGTAGAATCATAAAAAAAAAAGACAAAATTTTATAAATATAATTAACTTACCTAAAAATTGTTATCTTTGCTGTTTATGTTGTTATAGACAATACAAACAAACAAAACATCATTTGTTACTGGCACCAAGCCTTTACCAAATTTAAAAAAAATTCAATTTTCATACATTTTCAGCCTAACTAAAATTGTACATATTTTTAAAGATTCAATTATTTGACCTATTTGTAATGATGAATTAAATCTTATTTTTTATTCTTTTATTTCCTTCTCCTTATTTGATCTTTGGTCTTCCATAACGAAATGTTTCGGTGTTATGTTACACCATCTTCTGGTCTAGCAAAAACCAATGTATTGGGAAATATGGTCTGGAGGTTGGTAAAATTGTAAGTTTAATAAAGATAAACATTAGGAATGTAAATAATAAAGAGAAATTAGAAGATAATATAAGAAAATTTAAATAAAAATCACTTAAATTAACACGATTGTATTTACCTTATTTATGATGACGATGAGTTGTTTAAAATACATACTGCCGGAAGGTTTGTGAAGTTTTGAATTATTATAATGGATGAAACTTTTTGTTGGATGATCAACAATTAGTTGTAAGCTACCAATATGAAGAAATGAAATAAAATAAAATAATTGATAAATTAGATAGTGTTGCTAGTGTAACATAGAGTGTAATTTATATGATGAGTAAATATAGATAGATATATTATTGTTTATTCTATCAAAAATTAGGGAATTGAATTAAAATTAGGCATTTGAATCTAAGGTATTATTATTCTTGACTTTGGTTAGAATAGATTTTAATTCTGATGGAGGAATAGCTATAATATTGGGAATGGTGATTACTTTTTAATTTGACGTGTTGAGGTAATTTTCTAATTGTGTTAATAAGTGATTGATTTTCAAAATTAGTTTGCTCATTTAAAATTGTGTTGCTGTTCAGAATAGCTGTTTTGGGTGTGTAGGCTATTCCACAATATCTATAATCTAATCTCAACTCTAAGAACCAATATACCAAAAGTGTTATCTACAAATTGGCATGTAAATGTAAGGCTGCATACATTGACAAGACAGGAGGAAACCATTCAATTCGAATTTCTAAACACATTCGTGATTTTAAATACAATAGATGCAAATCCAAATTCGCCGAACATCTAAAACTTTCCGGGCACCAAATAACACCAAGTAATAACTGCGTGATACTTTTACAGTCTTCTTCAAAAAGTCTCAAGATGGACATTGTGGAAAACCTACACACACAAACAGCCATTATGAACAGCAACAAAATGTTAATAGAACAACAAAACACAGGGGTATGTAACTTTGAGTCAAAGAGCAATACCTGACTACCTGCTTGCTCACACCTACTGTCCTGCTTCATTAGCAGTAAAACACGCTTAATATAAACACTTATGATTATATTACTCGAGATTGTTATTCAAAGTTTCGAATCAAATACGCGGCCATTAATTATTCGAAAATATTCGAGATTTCGATGCTTCGCACATTTCTAGTTATTATTATTTTATTCATAAAATTTTACAGGTGTATAAAAATAAGTTGTAACAATAATACGAGCCATCTGCTATGTAAGGATGGTCAACCCTTTATGGGCTGCCAAAAGTGTACGTGTGGGCCTCATGTGGCCCACTGGCTTGCTGACCCCTGGTCTAGACGAAGATGTTGGTAATTTCGTGTCTTTTACCCTTGAAATAACATTAATAGATATATAATTGGTTGTGGAGTAATTTGTTGGCTGCTTTAATCATCGTTAATTTCGTAATTCGAACCACAGCTTGTGTATAATGTAAGCTATTGTAAGGATGGCGAGAAATAGGAGACACTTAATCCAAAATCACTCTCAATACACCCGTCCGGGCTATTAGCTCGAAACGACCCATCAAACCAAGCTAAACGATCTTAACGTCTATTCTGCGTGACCACCGATACGTGCTACGATAATAATACACTCTATTTTATAGTTTCGAGTAAATACAAGATAAATAAACGATTACAATGCCGAGACTAAGACATTGAATTAAAATATAATGTTAGCTTAATTGGACTATATCTATATAAATTTAGGTCTAGTGTCAAAATATTAAATTTTGTATCATTTAGAGTTAAGTACTTGCTGGACTATATCTTGTAAATAAAATAAAATAAACTTCACTATGTTTATAATAATAATGAGTATAAAGTATTTTATAGGAAAGAAAGGGAAATATATATTTAAAAAAAAGGTATCTATCTTATTTATTAACTTTATGTCCAGTGACGTAATTAAATAAACAATACATAAAATAAATAATAAAATAATGGTGGGTTAGCTCAGATTTAAAATGAATACAATACTTTGGGTTCAAAACTAACATTTACATCTAACAAGAAGGAAACTTACTATTTCAGGGTGAAACTTAAAATAACAATAATAATAAATAAAATCGATCACGAGACTCTATCAGGACCTTCGGTCCATGTTGGGAAAAAATATATACCTTTACTGTACCTAGTCAACAATGGACTCACCTTGAATACAACAATACCGGCCTCTGAAATCAGCATCCCCGAGAACTGATTGTAGGTGAGACAGCTAAATATGTAGTGACTCTTTGAAAGATAACAATACAAAACACGAAAGATGATAGTTAAAAATGAATCTAAGATATAAATGTACAACAAAATGAAGATGAATTGGAGAATATATATATATATATATAATTTTAGTAAAATTTAAGATTCTAATAGCTCTGTTTAATAGATGTATCTTAAAATACCAATTTAAAATTAAATTCTATATAATATGATCAATGTCAATATTATTCAGAGTGAACGCGCGATTTTATTTGGTTTGGGTATACGTTATAACAAACGAAAATAAAATAAATCTGTTTAGTCATATTTAAACGAACTTATTAAACATACCAATATTTAATAAAACAATTTGAAATCCTTAAATATATATAATATATACATTTATAGTCAATTTCCTCAATTACGTTGGTCGTTGGACACTAAAACAATAAATTCTAAATAAGGTCATTGCATTTTGTCGAAATCATTACTCTGGCAAAAAAGTTTCATTTCCAGAGTCAATTGTTGAAAAAGAATAATACGTTTAAAAGATAATTCTACTGTTGGTGTACTAAGTTGAAATTAATATTATTCTTTGAATTTGGAGCAATAGATTCTAAAAGGTGAATGAAGTGAAATTGAAGTAGAAAACAATGGATGAATCACGACTAAAATTGAAGTTGATATCCCCTCATGTTAATGGAGTCTTGTAGTGTCTTCTACGTTGAAAATTTTAGTGGATCAGACAAACTCACTTGTAAGTGATAGCCGTGGTCTGGAGGTAATTATTAAAGCTGTCCCAAGTCGTTGTGCCATCTTTTACTGTCGTTTAGAACACCTTTTTGTGTAATTGGTATTTCACCCCCGCCTCCGATCCTATAGGTAAGGCCCCTAAAACTACAGGATAGGAAGGATGTTAACGTACATTTTATAAATGACAACGGAAAAAGAGCAGAGTTTTAAATCAATAATATTTTAATTTGCTCAAAGCAGAAAACAAACAAAGGAAAGTGTGGCCTTAATTCAAAAAACTTCCAATAGCTACTACTGTAAAAGAAAACATTGCATCATACGCTGTACCTTCACAATAACAGGACTTAAGGTGTTTCATAAATTGTTACACAAAAATGAGTATAAATATAAATAAGCCGATTGATAACCCTGAATAGGTGTATCGGATTTACTGCACAAGAATACTGTGTGACATCTCGTGTCCTTCTAATTACCTCAATTCAAAGTTTCCATTAGTCACAAGGATAATTCATGGGTGTAATCCATGAAGTAGAGAATCAAACGCAAGAAGTTGCGCCGCCAGATAACAGTTAACTTTAATCTAAAAATGTTATGTCAAACGGTTATAGAACAATAAGATAATAACTAACAAAGACATTCTTGATATTTCCATATTATCTATATATGTTCTCTAACACCCCGAACAGTTATATGAAACGTAACTTCTCCATTACGCTGCCTGGGTTATGACTATTTACAATTAAGAGAAAACAGGTCTATCTCACAATACGCTAATACAAGGTCAGTCCTACATATTAAATTAACATATACCGAACGAAATATCTCCATTGCGTTGACTCAAAGATTTGACTATTTACATTACAAGTTTGAGCTACATGACCCGAAAACAAAGTTTGCTATATAAAATGAAAATATATAATGTCAGACGCGATTTCTCCATGGCCTTGACTCAACCATCTAATAATTTACTCCATTGGTCCCTCATCCATGATCCCAATAAATAGTCTATTCTAAAAACATAAATTAATTTATATCAAACGTAATGTTTTCTCTGATCCCTCCTCCATGACCTCGATACATCGTCCGCTCTATCCCAAAAGTTCTTCCATAATGCTCTATATTATACAATCTACATTCACCTATATATTGAGTCTAGAAAACAAGAAAAAGGGGGGGGGAGGTTTCACATAATAGTCAATCACGCAGTAACAAATCATTACGTCATCATGGTGTAGTTTCACAAGTCTTCCTGGTCGCTGATTGGATGTCTATCGTCGCAATGCAGTTGTTTATGATAATTCATAGTCCATCTCTTTGACCGACGTAGGAAACATCCGATGTCCGGCGAGGGTTCCCTTATCCCTCCGCCAGGGGGGCAATACAGGGCTTGTTGATTTGGCGCCCAGTGTTGATATTATTCTCGGGCCGGATAGATCGTCGAATACGGACTTCTCGAGTCGTTGTCGCCCCACGCTTCTACATTGGTGGTTTTGACTTGGTAGTAATGTAGTGAGGCCAGCTTGAAGATCGGAAGGTACGTGAGGAACAGTATATTAAGTAGACACTTGATAATGAATATTTAAGAACGCTAATTTGATGTATGATTGTTGGGGCTACCTTGGGCTACAATAGTGAAGTTTACTATTGTAGGATGCGCCGAGGTTAATTTTGGAGCGGGTAGTATGCTTTAAGCGATTGAACGTGTAATATCAGGTTGGGTGGGGTAGTAATTGTACAATACGAAGATTGTATTGTTACATTGGCACTAATAAAACTTGACATTATCACCTTTTTACTCCAAAGAATTTGTACAAGTCTGTGTCGTTTTCGGAATCCCAGATGCAAGGCCATGTCCGTTGAAAACAATAATTTTAAAATTAATATAACGAGAATTAATTAAATGTAGTAAGACATCTCGCTGCATGGCCTGCTAGTCGCGTCAAAATAAATAAACAATTAAGAATCAATTAAAACTAACTAAACATATAAATTGACAGAATTAAAATTCTTACAATATATAAAATCGTATTTTATTAACATTATATGTGTATTATTTAGAGTTAAAATAAATCTAACATTTGTTTTAAGAAACTCCAACAATAAAATTACTCTTACAATCGACCCAATAATGCTCGTTCGTTTCCCTGGAAATTATTGAAATAGACCATACTTCCATTGAAATATTTCATTGACGTGTGCACTACGATTGTTTTATAAAAAAGCTAATATTGTCAACATGAATTTGTTAGACTTACTTATTCTCTTCCTACTGGCACTATTAGGTTCCAGGTGGTTCAAGGAACTCCTGAGAGTGGCCGGGAATTACTTAACCGACCACAAACATGTCGGACATGGGAACCCACGAGGTGAGACTGTTGCTTACTTTATACGTAGTTATATGAAATTTGGTTCAATACATTTGGGAAAACCAGTATATCCATATCAACACACAATCTGAGAATCATTGTAAAATTAAACTCTTGTATTGCATACTTGGCTACATAGCAGTCCTTTCAAGTGGCAGATGATTCAAGTATGATCGCTCACATAGTATTGGTCTCTCAAATGTAGCTGACGATTCCACACGTCCATCACAGACTCGGTCTTCAACTATGAGTGAAGAATGAGCCGAAACGTGGGATTAATCCTGGGTAGCTCAATGGTAGAGCATCCGTGCCCTAAACCAAAGGTCTCGGGCTCAATTCCCGTGTTCAGGTGTATTTTTCAACTAATTTAAATTAAATATAATGGAGTAACATGGTTGGTAAAGTTTATTGAAAATCACTGTTAGCTACTAACATTTCGAAACCTACCGTGAATATTTTATGTCAGTAATATTTATATTGGTTTCAGCACATAATGTCCGGCGTGCTACTTGCCCAGCCACTCCAACACTGCGAGTTAAAGCGCCGAGGATCAAACAATCGCGGAAGGTGACTCCCCTCCGGTCAGAAGACCCACCAAACGACGCGCCCTATGTGCCGGCATATAAGCTCTTCCCGAAAGAGCCGGCTGGAGCACCACCGAAGAAGCCGTTTTTCCGGCCGATGGCTCCATGCGGGGTTTTTAAGCCGGAGGCCCGTGACCCCTATGTGCCGGCATACAAGCTCTTCTTTCCGGCTGGAGCACCACCGAGGAAGCCGTTTTTCCGGCCGGTGGCTCCACGCAGGGTGTTTGAGACGGAGGCCGGCGACCCCTATGTGCCGGCATACAAGCTCTTCTTTCCGGCTGGAGCACCACCGAGGAAGCCGTTTTTCCGGCCGGTGGCTCCACGCAGGGTGTTTGAGACGGAGGCCGGCGACCCCTATGTGCCGGCATACAAGCTCTTCTTTCCGGCTGGAGCACCACCGAGGAAGCCGTTTTTCCGGCCGGTGGCTCCACGCAGGGTGTTTGAGACGGAGGCCGGCGACCCCTATGTGCCGGCATACAAGCTCTTCTTTCCGGCTGGAGCACCACCGAGGAAGCCGTTTTTCCGGCCGGTGGCTCCACGCAGGGTGTTTGAGACGGAGGCCGGCGACCCCTATGTGCCGGCATACAAGCTCTTCTTTCCGGCTGGAGCACCACCGAGGAAGCCGTTTTTCCGGCCGGTGGCTCCACGCAGGGTGTTTGAGACGGAGGCCGGCGACCCCTATGTGCCGGCATACAAGCTCTTCTTTCCGGCTGGAGCACCACCGAGGAAGCCGTTTTTCCGGCCGGTGGCTCCACGCAGGGTGTTTGAGACGGAGGCCGGCGACCCCTATGTGCCGGCATACAAGCTCTTCTTTCCGGCTGGAGCACCACCGAGGAAGCCGTTTTTCCGGCCGGTGGCTCCACGCAGGGTGTTTGAGACGGAGGCCGGCGACCCCTATGTGCCGGCATATAAACTATTCTTTAAGAATAGCGAGCACTAAGTGCTGATTTTTAATAATTTATTTATATTGATGTATACTTATTTCGGTTTTTGATGTACCTCCCGCAAAATTTTCGTCTCTACAGAACTCAAGCCTTCACCGTTGCTACCAAAGTGTTATTTTTCTCTAACTAAATATACTATTATTTCGATTATTGATGTACCTGCCGCTAAATTCTTGTCCGTACACAACTCACACAACCAACACAGTAATTACCAAAGTGTTATTGTTCTGTCACTAAACATATTATTTCAATTATTGGTGTAACTCCCCAAAATTCTTGTCCGTACACAACTCACACAACCAACACAGTAATTACCAAAGTGTTATTGTTCTGTCACTAAACATATTATTTCGATTATTGATGTACCTGCCGCTAAATTCTTGTCCGTACACAACTCACACAACCAACACAGTAATTTCCAAAGTGTTATTGTTCTGTCACTCAACTCACCATGTTTTACTATTAATCTCCATATTCATTTGAAAATGGAATTAAATTACTGTGCCGTACACCAACATTTGTCTTTTTACTTCATTCAGAGTTTGCATTACAGAATGATAATCTCTAAAATATTAATTACAATAATTGACATTGTTTATAAACCACTGTTCTTGTACTAATGGAACCCACCACGGTGGCGTAGTTGGCTAACGCGCTAGTCGTGTTGAGCTCGACTGTTGAGGACGGGGAGATCAAAGTTCTAATCTCGGCCGGGTGAACTGGGGGTGGTTTTCCTAAATGGTTTTCCACTATCTCTCTCTCCACGCAAATGCGGGTTCACTTCCTCTAATTCAATCTTCCCAATTCCTAATCCATTAGCGTAATTAGTACTTAAAGCGTATAGCCCGAACGGGTATTAAGACGCGTTGCTAAATAATAATAATAATAATAATAATAATAATAATAATAATAATTGTACTCGTGAAGTTTCTCAAAATATTAATAACTTATTACAACGGTATATTGTCTACCACGGTATATAATTAATGACGATGCATCGTGTTCTATTTTTATAAATCAGTGTTAACTCTATTCAGTGGCAGCATGGTCTAACGCGCTATTCTCGTATTGGACTAGTTTGTCATAAACAGGAAGATTGGGGCTCGATCCCGATCGGGTGCACTGAAGATACTTTTCTTAAATTGTCTTCCAGTCTCCCTTCACGCAAATGCAAGTGCATTTCCTCTCGATTAAAACCTTAGTTCCTAACACATTTTAATTATTACATTGGCGTACAACCCGAACGGGTAGTAAGATACGGTGCTAAAAAGGAATCAATATTAACCCGCATCGCAAATCACATGGTCAAACGTGTTACTGTCGTGTAAGATTGTAGGAGATCTGGGTTTAAGTTCCGATCGAATAACGTGAGTTTTATTCTCATAAATAATTTTACTCTCTCGCCCCACGCAAATGCGAGTACATTCACTCTAAAATTGTATTTTATTAGCGAACTTAATCTATGCGTGTACGCTGAACGAATACTAAGATGTACAGTAAAAACAAAATGTTTAGACACATTGCCAGTTTTCTCCAACCAATTAAAATACAGTAGAGCGTCGATAATTTGGACGTCAAAAATCCGGATCGTCGACAGTCCGGATCACCAATGAAAAGGTATTTGTAAAAATAACCACAGTGGTATCAATATTAGAAACATGGCCGTCAAAAAACGCACCTCAGCACTTGTTCATAAAAAATAATTGTAAACACTTGCAGTTGTTAGATGTGCCTTATTATATCTCCAGGATTTGTGATATTTAGGAACAAAGAACAATTTAGTGAACATGTTTCTACCTTAACAATGAATTTTCGTAAGTATCCCGTCCATGTGTATTTTTTATTTTTAATATAGAGACTGTATTTAATCAGGACTGGGTCGATACCCAATTAGTCCGAATTATCGACGTTCTGCTATATTTATATTTTTATTGAAGATTACAAAGAACCATCTTTTAACCATTGTAGATTAATAGTTGTCAAAACTCAGCCAATACACTATAAGCTAAACTAAATCTAGGTGTATTTTTCAACTAATTTAAATTAAATATAATGGAGTAACATGGTTGGTAAAGCTTATTGAAAATCACTGTTAGGTACTAACATTTCGAAACTTACGGTAAATATTTTATGTCAGTAATATTTATAATGTAATATTTATATATGTTTCAGCACATAATGTCCGGCGTGCTACTTGCCCAGCCACTCCAACACTGCGAGTTAAAGCGCCGAGGATCAAACACTCGCGGAAGGTGACTCCCCTCCGGTCAGAAGACCCACCAAACCACGCGCCCTACGTGCCGGCATACAAGCTCTTCTTTCCGGCTGGAGCACCACCGAGGAAGCAGTTTTTCCGGCCGGTGGCTCCACGCAGAGTTTTTGAGCCAGAGGCCTGCAACCCCTATGTGCCGGCATACAAACTATTCTTCAAGAATAGCCAGCCCTAAGTGCTGATATTTAATAATTGTATTTATATTGATGTATACTTATTTCGGTTTTTAATGTACCTCCCGCAAATTTTCGTCTCTACAGAACTCAAACCATCACCGTTATTACCAAAGTGTTATTTTTCTCTCACTAAACATATTATTATTATTTGGATTATTGCTGTACTTCCCCCAAAATTCTTGTCTGTCATAACTCACGCAACCAACACAGTAATTACCAAAGTGTTATTGTTCTGTCACTCAACTCACCATGTTTTACTATTAACCTCCATATTCATTTGAAAATGGAATTAAATTACTGTGCCGTACACCAACATTTGTCTTTTTATTTCATTCAGAGTTTGCAATACAGAATGATAATCTTTAAACTATTAATTACAATAATGAACATTGTTTATTCTTGTACTTATGAAGTGTCTCAAAATACTAATAACAACTTTTTACAACGGTAAAATATCCTCTACCACGGTATATAATTAATGACAATGCATCGTGGTGGAATATATATTTGGGTGGACCATATATTGTGTTCTATTCTTATAAATCAGTGTTAACTCGCCTCGGTGGATACATGATCTAACGCGCTACTATCGTGTTGGACTAGTTTGTCGAAGGAAGGGATATTGGGGTTCTGTTCCATACGGGTGCCCTGAAGAAAATTTTCTTAAATTGTTTTCCAGTCTCCCTTCACGCAAATGCGAGTGCACTTCCTCTAAATAAAAACTTTACTAGTTCCTAACACATTATTTTAACTAGTACATTGACATACAACCCGAATGGGTAGTAAGAAGCGGTGCTAAAAAGAAACAATGTTAACCCGCATCGCAAGTCAAATGGTAAAACGTGTTACTGTCGTGTAAGATTGCAGGTGATCTGGGTTTAAGTTCCGATCGGATAAAGTGTGTTTTCTTCCCCTAAATAGTTTTCCCCTCTCACTCCACGCAAATTGTGTACATTCACCCTAAAATTCTCCCTTTCCCATTCGTATTTTAGTAGCGAACTTAATCTATGCGTGTAAGCTGAACGAATAACAAGACGTACAGTAAAAACAAAATGTTGAGACACATTGCCAGTTTTCTCCAACCAATTGAAATACAGTAGAGAGTTGATAATTTGGACGACAAAAATCCGGGTCGTCGACAGTCTGAATCACCAATAAAAAGGAATTTGTAAAAATAACCACAGTGGTATCAATATTAGAAACATGGCCGTCAAAAAACGCACCTCAACCTTGGTTCATAAAAAATAATTGGAAACACTTGTAGTTGTTAGATGTGCCTTATTATATCTCCAGGATTTGTGATATTTAAGAACAAAAAACAATTTAGTGAAAATGTTTCTACCTTAACAATGAATTTTCGTAAGTATCCCGTCCATGTTTATTTTTTATTTTTGATATAGAAACTGACTGTAATTAATCAGGACGGGGTCGATCCCCAATTAGTTCTAATTATCGACGCTCTGCTGTATTCATATTTTTGTTGAGGATTACAAAGAACCATCTTTTTACCATCGTTGATTAATAAGTGTCAAAACTCAGCCAATACACTATAAGCTAAACTAAATCACTAACGCAACTTCCTCCAGGGGGGAAGTTGGTCCCTGGTCGATTGTGGTATGTTTAAGAACCCTGGGAGGTGAGTGAAAATACCACCCCGGTAAAATTGGTATAGTCTTTCGCTCTTACTCATAGAAATTCTCCTGTGTTGATATAATCAGTCAGTTCAGAAAGTGGACGTTTATACCGCAAATAAATAAAACTTTATTTCCAGTGATGATGTTTAACAATAATGTAATCAAAAATTAAATTGAAATATATGAGGACTTTGTTTATTGGATGAGACTGAAAAAGTGTCTTAACATTAATTTGTTAGTATTACAAGTATAAAGCTTATTTCGTCCAGAGTTCTTTGTACTAATTGCAAGACAAAGCATCTCTAATGTATTACCATGGTTTATTACTTGAAATCAATCCTCTGACTTCTTGCCACTTCCCACTTGTTAATGATGTAAGATAAGAGCTAAATGATTCAAACAATAAACCCTTATTTTTTAATATTACATTGTTGCTGGATGGTCTAAGGCGTCATTATTGTGGTAGACTGGTCTGTTGAAGATGAGGAGATCAGGGCTCGAATTCCAATAGGGTATACTCAAGAAGACTTTCCCCAATTGGTTTCCCACTCTTGTTCCACGCAAATGAGGGTATACTACCTCTAAATTACTTCTTTCCTCAAATTCGACTAACTATAATCCAGTGTCTTTAGTGGTATCTTACGGATTAGTTCCGAGATAGCTGATTTTTGTATACATTTTCATGTAGTAGTTATAAATAATATATTAAAATTCTTCATAAATTAATTTTACCGATTTTTACATCCAATAATAAGTCTCAAAAATAGGTATTAAGTCAATATCACCTTATCTATTGGTCATATGACTTAAAGGCTTATATTCAAATATGTAGATTAGAAAATTTCCTACAAAAAAGGTTCAATACTTATTTTTATTATATGCTACTATTTTCACATATTACGGCTTATAAAACCCATACACCTATAATATTACTGTACTATTGGTACTTTTTTTCTACACCACCTTTGAGGTAGAATACAAGGAGCGTCTTTTTCTTCTAACGTAGTATCCCCTGAAGGCCTAATCCATGATTTAACCACATTCTATGAATTATGTTTCTTCTTGTTCCTCCTCGTTGTCTTCTTGTTTCGTTGATGTTCTTTTTCGTCCTGTACATCTGTTTAAACTTGTTCCTGAGGTTTAGAATACAAATCTTCTGGTGAGAAATTCATGGGCTTAATTTCATGGGCTTGATTGAGTTCCTCTACACTGATTTCTTCTTCTGGTCCACCTAAAGAGTCTTCATCTAGTGTAGCATTGATGCAGGAATTACCAGGACAATTACCACAAATTGCTGAACAGTATGAACCTATTTTTCTATAGGCACTCATTTGGCCACAACCTTTTGAACAGTAGCAGGAAATCATGTTCAAAAGTGAATCTGGAGCAAAACACCTGATTTATCATGCTGAAACATAACTGATTAATATCCTACCAAAAAAGAAAAACTACAACGCAATCGGTTAAGTGGTTCCAGAGATCCTAAGTTTCAGATATAAATAAATCCGACCGTATCTTTAACGGAAACTCAAACCCTGACTGTATGTATGCGAGATCCTCCTTTAGCAGACATCCTAATGAATAGAAATAGATTCATCTCAATCGGTGAGTGAAGTCCCAGGTATCCTTGGCTAATGAGACATTCTTAAAAACAGTACAAAGCTACAATGTTTTTTTACTTATAGATATTTACATTCCAAACCTTTAAAAAAAGCAGATATATCATGTAAAGTCTTTTTTAAGCTCGTAAACTAAAAACAATATTTCTCCTTGTTTTTCATTTATTTAAACCTCCTCGCTTTGTTAGTATATTAATACTTGCTGACGACATAACCAATATTATTGTTTGGATTTCCAGAATTGATTTAGCAACAAAAAAACAACAGATTTGACAAAAAAAGAACAACATTTAACGTTATACATTAAATTTATTAGAAAATTATAATCAACATAAATCTTAATTTCATTCAAAGTATTTAGCAAACTTTGTACTAATAGTTATTGTGTGGCCGTTGCGGTAACATTAAATAAAGTATGGAATCGAACTATGGTCCCACAATGTTATAGACAGTCATAATAGCTTTGTGTTACACCCCCTCTGAATCATTTTACTACACGACCAGTGAATATAATAAAAGGGAGGGGGTGAATATAAGGAGCAAGTGACAAGGGAAATTATTAGCAATACTTAAAATCAACAATTTGAGCGGTTTATTCAATACAATAACAAGAGCGCAGAAAACAGTACATGGTCTCATTATATCATAATGAGTTATGTTGAAAACCAATCTTAATGACAACAACTGCTTTATATCATCAAAGTGGCGCAGGTATAATTACTAGAAAGAAACAAACTTGAAATCCAATCACTATTCTGATGGTTCATTCTATGTGAGACACAACAACATTACGGATTGAATTTAATACAATATATTTATACAAGGGCCTAATGGGCACCTTGAAACTGTTACAAACGTTTCTTTATATACAAAGAATGAAACTTTAAGTTACGTTACTTTAACCAGTAAAACAATTACAACGGAGTTTACATAACGCGAGAGTTTATCTAACAGACGTAAGTTAAACTCCCCCGGGACTATCTGATCCTGACTCAGAACTAGTAACCTAAACAATATTCCCATCAATAAACAATAATGTAAATGTCCTATTAGGACATACTTCGGAAAAAGATTATTAAATGAGCAATGGCTAATTAAATTCATCTTTAATACAATAATAATAATAGTTACTTTACTTTACGATAATTCAATATGGAAGCAATATAATAAATGTTACCTCGATGTTTAGAATATATAAATACCATTATCCACAATTTCAAACATATTAAATTTAACTCGTTCAAACTTTCAAACAGTTAATAATTGTGGCTATCTACATGATTTAATTCCCCAAAAAGACTCTAGCGCCCAGAGTGGCGACATACAAAATGTAAAGTTTAACTTTATATAGAATTATCATATTAAGATAGTTAGATTTAGAAAAAGAATTTTAAAGTTTTATATACAAAAAACTAAGAGTTTAAAATAAATCATAGTCCACTATGCGAATCGCCATATTTACGATTCCGATACAATATGCATTTTTATCCTGCCACTGTCCAGGTCGAAGACAATGGTCCGTCGTCGATCGTAGTTATCATGATACTCAATTTTGGCATACTTGCGCAGCCCATTATATAGTAGGGTTTCGTTGCAAGGGAGGGAAGGTGGGAGAACCAAACACACGCTGGGTGACGTCAACGATGTCTTCAAAAAGTCGCGTACACCTTTGTTGATACAGCTCCATCGGAATTTCAGCCTATTTCTTCAACCATCCGATATTTTGAAGGTAGTTCATCATCCTACCATCAGAGGCCAGGTGAATAGATATTCTCTAGTTGTCTTCAAAGTTGCACGGCTCATTACTCGCCAGTAGAATCGGAGTGCCGGCACGTCTTGTTGACACATCGTATCTCGCTTGACCCACTCGTCACTTTAGGACGCCAGGTGTAGGCCAGCCTTGCAGGTTACTAGTGTAAGCCAGTTCAATAGGTAAGTACATGAACAGACTATTAATATTGAATTGGATTATGTAGTGAAATATATTGTTCAGCATTGTTTTATCATGTCTTATTAACCTACGTGAACTACAACAGAGAAGTTTACCATGGTAGGGATCCAAATGGTGTCGTAATTATTGGAGCGGGTAGTATGATTTACTGAGATATATGCGTTAACATCAGCATGGGGCGGGGCCTATTGTAACATTATGCAATGAAATGTTACATTCGAATAAACAAATTAATTCACTTTTACAACTAAGATATGACCAATGGATTAAGATTTGATCAAATATCTTTTTTTTTGTCCACTAGGAAATAATATAAAATATTTTTAATCAGGATTGGGGTCCTTAAATTATATAAGTTATTTTTAACCCAGCCTCTTTAAAATAAAGTACAAATCTTTTAAATTTAATTTGTTATTTGCACTACATGTGTGGAATAAAATAATTAATCATTAATAATTTCATAATTAACTATTCACAGTAATTAAGATTTTGAAAAAGGGGAGACTTTCTTTGTGTTATCATGTAGAATCAATGGTTGGTAACACTGCTGCCAAAATTATGTTTGGCGTGGTTAAATCTTTAACAGCTAAAAAAAAATAAAAAAATCCAACTCATATATTAATGAGACCAAGGATAATTAATTGTTTAAGTATGTTACAAAATTGATTTTATCAGGAAGGGAATAACAATGTGAAATTAATATAGTTGATCAAACCATTTGGACATTGCATAGAGACAAAACGCCTCCCCAATCATTCCTTCCCAACAGTCTAGAAATAATTTAAGAACTTAAGGCTTTCTCTAACTCCAGCCATGGGCTATGCAAACTATTTCGCAATCATGTGTGGAGGTATTTTTATTCTATTTTATTTATTTATCTACACGATTTACAGTGAATATTGACAAAACAACCTGAAGTGTTGACTATCCCAGCAAATTACCTTATACATGTTTAGTCAGATATTTTTATTGACTACAAAAAGAGCCTAATGGGTATAACAGAAATTGGTACAAAAGTTGTCTGCTACGCTACATTGATTACAGACAAGGAATGCCAGGTCTCCACCGTGGTTCGGATTCCACGTTAAACTGTAGGTCCTTCATTTCATCTCACAATCACCCTACCATTACACATTAGCGTAAGTGCGTATAACCCGAACGGGTAGTAAGACGCGGTGCTAATAATAATAATAATGATTACAGACAAAAAAGGTAAGTTAAATTTAATATCCTATGGATATTTCGAGGAGCACAAGAGTTTGGCTTACCGGCCATAGTTCAAACTCCCGCGGGACGATTAAATGTAGACACAACTACGGACGTTAACAAGATCCCTACTTGTTAATAAAAATTATATAACATACAAATGAAGTCTATATAAATCACAATTAAATTCAATTTAAATAATTTGTATAGTATTCAAAGTCAAAATCAATCCATCAGCAAAATTGTACGTTACTTTACCAAACAATTCAAAATAAGAAAACCTCGTCAAAAGATGAGTTTATATTAACAGCTAAATTCAGAAAATTCAAATAAAATACTTCTAGCAAAAATTAGTTCAAAAACATGGCAATCTAATATATTCAGTGACCTCACTAACTCTAGCGCCTAATTGGCGGCAAAAAGAATTAGGTGTCTCATTACCAAATTTAGTATTATAAACAATATTAATTTTAGCAAATAGTTTACGCTGCCTATTCGGGTTTATTCCAATAAATACGTTACTTTAATTTCAAAATTGAACAAGCCATAGTTCAAGTCTATTAAAATAATATCGATGAAATAAATAGATATAGAAAACGAAAACATTTTGAAAACGTCCAAGTCCAGGACCGGACTTATCATGACAGCGTCTAATACAAAATTCTAGGACATGACTTCTCCTGAAGGCGTCCAATTTAATAGTCAATACGTCTTCAGAATAAACGAGCTTAAATAGTGTTTATAGTCACCTGGGGTTGAAAAAGGGGGGTCCATATATGTCAGTGACGTCACATCAGCCACTTCGATGGATAAAAATCAGCACGTACACCATCGATCAAGCTTGGATTGGCTGGCCTCTCTTCATCACGTCCGCCAGTGTTGACAAAATATCTTTTTGACCAGAGCACCAGTGACGTACACTTCTTGTCAGAGGCGAAGGAAGGGTTTCGCAATCAGATAAATCTGTGCCGGGACTAAGGATTGAACCCCGCACCCCCAGCACAAGAAGTATGACAACACCAGATCACCTATTTTCAAATAAGAAAAAGATACATGGTAAATAAAAAAATAAAATAAAAAGTAGGACAAAATGGCTCGGATTTAAAGATTGTTAAGATAACGAGCCAAATAAACCAGGAAAATAAAAGTCAAAGTCTTAAGTTAGATTATAAGACATTATGAAACTGCGACAGGACTAGCCAGCCGGAAGTGGAAAACATACTATGGCTTGAATAAAAAAACTGACACAGGTGGGCAACAGTAATGGATGTAAAAAAAGTACATATATATACAACCCGAACGGTTAGTAAGACGCGGAGCTAAAAACATCTACTTTACCAA
>CABFOW010003056.1:39138-84019 GCA_902141385.1 Timema californicum | reverse complement strand
GTTACCGGAGGATCTGGGTGGTATGGAATGTTTAAAATATAAGCCCTACAAGTGTATTTTTCAGGTCCTCCTGAGCTTCCGAAAAAATATATAAAGTAAGAAATCTCCCTCCCCCACCACTCATAAAATGCTACATATTCTTAACTTGCAACCGTAAAGATCACTACTACTACACTGCTATAATAATTGCGATTTGCGAACACAATTATTACAGCCAGACAAAAAATGCGCACTGCGTAACACTCGGCTAGCCCCAGAAACTGGTTGTCTGGGCTGCATTACAGAACAACCCGTACAAGCGCCAAATCACGCGACCCTCTCCTTACCCCGCCCTGGAGCTCTTCACTCAATGACCACCACGAGCGCATGTTCCAGATAGCCAGCTGGACTGCTCGAGGCCACAGCCCGGCATGGAGAAATATTATTGCGTTTCTACTTTCTACCCCATTGCTAAGCAGGTGCGCAAAATAAGGCTGTAGTGTGTAAAAATCAGAAATGATTAAGAGGGACATTTATTTTAATGCTTAAGCAGATAGGAGCTAATACCATGATGATGATTATATTGTTATTCACAAATATCTCTGATAATTCAGAGAGAGTTGCAGCCCTATATGATGAACTGCCACTGTTTATACCACCATAAGCTATTTCGAAGGTTTTTAAATTGTAATTGTAGACTTGGGTTTAATATGATTTAAACTAGTCACTAACATTAGAAATATAAAAAGTAAGACTAGCCTTGGCCAAAAAAAAAAATTGTTTTAAACATCCTCTAAAAAAACATGTTTAATAGATTACAATTTTTTTAAATAACATTATTTTAATGATACTGAAGTTTTCAAAACTTTCTGCATGTCATTAATTTTAATTTAATATTGTGTCATAATATAAAATAATATATAACAATAATATAAGCTTAGAAAAAATATTAATACAAAAACACATATTTAAATATTAAAAAGTATTTATTTAACTTTTCTTTACACTAGAGAGATAAAACGTATTTTATTGCCGTGCACTAATTTTGATGATGTTGTCTTCTAGAGCTTCTATGTCTAAGCCAATTGCAGCTTCTTTATTAACGTGATAAATAGCAATATGGCTCAGCGGCCAGCGCACTGTTTTTGACAAACACCTTTCTAGTCAATCTGTAGATTACTTCTAGGAAACAACTAAAGATAAGACGGGCAAGGAAAATAATGCCAGAAAAGGCTAATATCATTAGTATTGGAATACGCTGTGGCTTGTAAGAAGACTTGCCCCATATGATTGTACGAACACAGACTATACAACCTACACATGCATCATCGAAGGGAACGGTTTATACGCTGCTATCGATGTTACAAAATAGTTACCTAATTTTAGCTTCCTTATGTAATTCATTAAAAAAAAAAATTGTTGAGCAATTCTACGTCCTCATTTAATCTTAAAGTACTTATGGATAAATTTGATATTTACGATAACTTAAGCAAAAATGCACAAGGAAAGAATACTTTCCTTAATTCTGCAATGCAGGGGTACGTTTACGCTCAACCCCTGCACGAGCAGGCCTGCTCTCTGCCACTGCATAGAACTAACAAATAATACAATAAGTATTGTTAGTATTGGGGCAATAATAAGAGAAGAAAGGAAGAAGGGGAGCCAGATCAAATGGCTTCGGTACTTGGGTACCATTAAGCTGATTAATTTAAATTATTTATCAATCATTTTCCCAAGTTAACTGATCTTTAATGTGGCTTGAATCGAGAAGACCTTCACAAGTTCAACTTGGCATCAACGACGTATAAGAGTGAACCCACTTATTTATTTTCTTTAACACTTACTACCACTTGTTAGAATAACATATTTTATATTTTGTTTTTAATTGACTAGCTGACAATGCATAATATTGTGGTATTAGACAACGAATGACTAGGTAGGCCATGTATTAAGGAAAATATTGTAGATAGACATATTTTAGAATATTTTTTATTACTTTTACGTGATTCTTGAATATAGTAAAAAGTTTCAAGTATCTGGGCAGTGTTGTAAAGGAGATTGAAAGAAACAAGAGCGAAATAAGTGAGAAAGAAAGGCAAACAGAGGTATTTTTCAGAACTATGAAAAGCTTGATTTGGAGCAGGGATATTCCATACAAGTTCAAGGGAGTGATATACAATACTTATCTACCAATATTGACGTAAGCTGCAGAAACCTGGGTAATGAAGGACCAGAATAAAAGCAAAATTCAGGTGAATTAAATTAGATTTATGCGAAGCAGGATAGGTGTGACAAAATTTGACAGTATGAGAAATGAGAGGAATAGTAAAAGAATAAATAGTCTATGACAGGATATAGAAGGCACGACTGAGATAATATGACTATGTGAGGATAATGGAGACTGAAAGTATGCCCTGGAGGATTTGAATATAGAGGTGGGGGTAGGAGGCCGAGAGGAAGACCAAGAGACAGATGGCTTGATGGATTAAGTAGGAATGTGGAGGAAAGGAGCTGGTGGAGAGGCTTATATTACAAACACGAGTAGATCCAGCCAGTTGCTGGAAGCTCTTCATGATGATTTATGAATAGGAATTGAAACAAATTTTAATAAGGTTTTATTATAAAAGTACTAAAAAGAATGGTATACAATAGTCTAAACAAAGAGAAACTGTTAAGGTTTCTAAGTGAAACCATCGTATCAACAACCAGCGATATTCTAACTGGACCTCGATCGTTCCCTTTATTCTTGATTGTTCTTGTACCCGTCCAGGCGAATACTATACTCGATCTCTATCAAAGTTGGACCGTCAGGGTAAATAGCACTGATCAAAAATAGTCTAAGTTACTTCATTGGACCTGGCCTTCATCACTTATTCCAAACTCATAAATGTTGAATAATGTTCTAATGAATGGTAACGATGGAGTTCCCTCCCGTTACGGGATGATTGTTTGATTATACTAGAGAAACCTTTTTGGGAGCAATATAACTTGTATATTTAGCCCCTTCAATGATTTAGAGCTGACTAATAATTTTTTTTTACGTCTTTGACATAGCCTTATTTTATAACACATGTGGCAAAACACTTACAAGGAATTGTGTATACATGTGATTTTGATTTTATTATTTAGTACTATTTATGTTGCTTACATTGGATAGTTTACATTACCGTCGGGTGGTATTGGCTAAATTACTTGGTAAAATATTTGAGTAGTCACGGGACATCCTACTCTACAGGACCTGAGTAAGACTAGTGGCCATCCCACCACGATATTTTAGTATTAAAGTTGATAACATAAACTAATATTTAATTTTGTCCCTAACCATAAAATAAAAAATTCAACTTTTATTTTTTTAAGATATTCTAGCCCTTTGGATGAAAATGGGGTGGATGATAAATTTACTATTCTAATACTTATATACTTCAAAATAAAAACAAACAATACAAATCAATACATGAAAAAGATGATAAAAAAAACCCACAACATGCTTTAAATCAATATGTCTACTCTGGCAACACGTATCAGGTGTGCTCATAAGTCCCTCTAACTACTTCCCTTTACATTCATAACAGTTTTCTATTCAAGTGATATGTTTTCCACTATCAGCTTTATAGGCCTATCATAGCTTCACATACCTAATAATCTAACTTTAGACTAGGTCAGGCCCCACATCCTGTCCCCAGTCATTAATTCATCACTGTGAAAGGGTAAATCCACATTCCACCAATGATAAATTTTCCGAGCATGCCTGGGACCCTTAGCTCAGTAGACAGACACGCTACCAACTGAGCAAAGGTGTCGGGTCCCTCTTACTGTGGGAGCTTAGCAATCACCTCCATCGAATATACATTATCTAATGTCCTCAAAAATAACTAGTAACTCTAAAATTAGATTGTGTATCTTTTTGTAAACAATGTTAGATCCACCGTTTGGGAAAAGAAAATTAATGTTAGATTCAGCATTTGGGAAAGGAAAATAAGGTTAAGAACTAAGAACTTACAATTTTTGTATTAAATTATTTTTACTTTCCAGCTTAAATTTGATCTTCATTCCTATAGATACAATGCACTCAATGTTGTATAACACAGCCCATACACAATGCACGACAAGCGTTACTTTCCAAAACATTAAACACAATCACATCGTATACAATAATTTATAAAGTGTAGCACCTTATTATGAAACCTGTCTTTTAATGTAGGTTTAAGCCTAAAAAAATCTGTTGTATAGCAAAATATAGGGGTCTTCAAAAATAAAATCAAACATTTTCCCATGAAAATACTAATATATTAATTATCATTAGTTAAAAAA
The DNA here is from genome assembly GCA_902141385.1 of Timema californicum. Taxonomy (NCBI): domain Eukaryota; kingdom Metazoa; phylum Arthropoda; class Insecta; order Phasmatodea; family Timematidae; genus Timema; species Timema californicum. The sequence continues at coordinate 79,729 of CABFOW010003056.1, read as the reverse complement.
CAAGGGTGGACTAGGCCATCAGAACACCGGGAGATATCACGGCGGGCTGGTTTTATATGGGCTGTCACAACTACTTTGAACTGAAATAATGCTATTGTCAAACATAAAATCATTTACTTAGTGAATAGTGACTGTTACTCGCTTTGTGATTTACAGAAGTAGATAGTAAAGAACCATTTTAAAAACATAAAATATTTCAAATGATAGATTTCAAGTGATTGCCTAACAATTTTGAGACATTTCTTTATCATGCTTGTATAAAGTACAAGATGATGTTTTGAATGGACTATATAGCAACATAATATACGATGATGTAACTGAAATTACATCAGGATTAAATTTAATAATAATAAAACATAATACTTCACCTCATCATTTTTCAGATTACACTGAAAACTAGCTTCGATGGTATTTATGAATGTATGTTAAAGGCCGCCATAAACATGAAAAAGTTACACCCCTAGGTACTTAAGATTCATAGCCAAAATGTGTGTTTATTTAAAAAAAAATTAGTCATAAGAGGCCTACTTCATAAAATCAATCCATAAAAATATAGTTGGGGATAATTGAGGTTACCCATTTTTTGAAGCCTGGTTTGTTCAATAAGATAGTATTGACACGTTTAGAATACAATCTCAGGTATACAAGTGTAAATACAGATATTATTAACATAATATATAGGTATGTGCGAGGCTAGGGGATATATTTCAGATTTAGGGGTTGACTAGCCACTTATTCAACCAAAACAACACACTAGTTTTGATCTAGCAGGAGATTGGTTGACTAAAGACTAGACCCAAATGCTATATAATCCAAACTCTTACATATCACAGGAACTATTTAATAGTTCAAAATTACATTCGGTATCTAAACCAACCCTCTTCTCAAACATTTTTTTTTCTCTCTTAATTTAAAATAAATTATCTCTATTCTTGACCACAGAATTTCAGTCTGGTGAGTTAGTTTGTTTACTGTAATATAATCATTTTATATGTTTTTAAAACCCCTGTGACTAACCCAGACAATAACTAGATAGTTAAATGAATAAATTGACTAAATATGTGTAGGCCTATATCATATTTTTCTAGTTGAACCATGGGTACCTAGTAAAAAAATATAATAAAACACATATATATATCATATCATTGAAATAATTATTTTAAATATTGTTCTTAACTGTATAGGCCTTGTTAATAAATAAAGTTTAATTGTGTTCAATTTTAAGTTAAAATATAGCACTATGTACAAGATTTTACTGTCAAAGCAAAAGAAAACAAAATATCAAAAATAAATATCCATCATTTTCCCTTATGTTAAACACTGTTAAAGATTTCAAATGTTGATCAAATTTTCTCATAACATTACTACTCATTTAATAAATGAATTATGAAATAAAATGTAACACATTTTATTTCCATATTAGAGAAAAGTTGACAACTTTATTACAATACGTTTACAATAGTATGATTTAAAGATTACCTACATTCCACTCATTAATGTGTGTTTGCTCAATTAGATGTATTTTACAAAACTTTATATAAAAATTTTTTTTACACACATAATAAATAATAAATGTATTTATTTATTTCCTGTGTAAGGCTTATATTTAATTTAAAATTAAAATGACTTTATTATTTTGTTTTCATTTCCCAACACTAATATTATATTAAACAAATGAAATATTGTGGCTGATAATAATTAAATGACTATTTGATTTGGATGTGTTTATTTTTACAAATCTTCACTAAATTAATTACTTAACTATTCATTAGCCAAACAATACCAAAATCTGTGAGTGATGTAAGATGTGTATGTTAGTTCAAATTAAATAAAAACACATTTATGAGCAGCACAAATATAAATCACTACCATCAAGAGACATAGTTGAGTACAATATGAAATTTAAGATATTTGAAAATATACATTATATGTACTATTCCTTGAATAAACTTAAACATTAATTACTATAATTATATATCAAGAGAAGTCGGCACTCATTCCAAAAACTGATTCAACCATTCTTTACTTCAATTTTATAAAATTACTCATTATTTGGTTTATTTACTGCCATACTTAAAGGCATTCATTATTTTTTTTTATCATCAAATAAAATGTGCATGCAAATAAAATAAGTTTTTTTTATTTTTATTATGGGCTGTGTATGAATAGTCTGGGAAGGGCAGAAGTAATTTTTGATGGTGTTTGAATTAATCTGTTGGTTTACCCTTTCACAGCGATGAATTAATGGCTGGGAACTGGATGTTGTGTCCTAATGTTAAGTTATTTGAAGCTACGACAGGCCTAGCAAGACAGTAGTGGAAAATATATGGTTTGAATAAAAAAACTGACCCAGGTTGGAAACAGTAATGGATGTAAAAAAAAAAGTGATCAATACCATACTATGTAGATTTAATTATATTTATCTCTTTCTAGGGAAACATGTTCTTAATAAAATACAAAACCTAACTCACACTTTGTACCAACACTTTTTTTTAAATATCATTATTAGGAATGGGTACTTGGAGTCTATCATTGAATCCCTTGAAGCACGAAGGATATTTGATGACATGAACAAATTTCAGATTCAAGATTTAAAAATATATATATATTTATTTTACTCAAGCTATTCTGCTTATTATTTGGCTAGCGCAACAAAACTACAAGACACATAGCAACTAGCCCCCAGATAAATAATTTACCACTTAGTTAACCATGAATTAATGCAACCAAAAATGTTTAGAGGGATATGTGAAGCATCAAAAACTTCCGACTTAGCTTTTAATATTTGTTCGCTTCAACTTCATTCGAAAGTAAACTTCAGGATTTGACAATTACAAACCTTTGCCTAAAAAATATATATATGTGAAGTTAAAACACACGTATATTTATCTTTTTTTATTTAATGCAATTATTTTAATCACAGATTAGTGTTCATGTAGAAAAAATTGAAAATAATTAAATTACATTTTGTACTGAACACTTAATTTATCATTTTAAGACCAAATCTATTAATATGTTTAAAATATAGTATTTTGTAAATTATATTTAATACCTAAATTTACATATTTATACAAAGTATATGATTTTTATACATTTTTTTTTTAATATTCAAACTTTGATTCGACTTTGAGACTTTTATCATTTTTGATTCGACTTTGCTTTGAATTGAAAAACACAGAAATTCGCACAACTCTATTAGATACCTGAATTTAATTACAATTAAGTGAATAATTTAGTTACTATCTCTATTTCCTAACATAGCTTAAGAATCATTTTAATTGTGAGCTTTGAAACCTACAGTTTTCTAGTAAGTGTGTAGTCTTTGCCCTTCTATCCTCCTTTCAAAGTTACAAAACTTTTATTTGAGATTCATAGATCATAGATATAATATTATCATGGGAATGAAAAAAACTGGAGGATTAGACCCATATTTTATGAATAATGTTTAAAGTTGATGTTTTAACAAGAAATAATTAGTATGGCAACATTGATTATTAGGATGTAATTAGAATTAATGACCCATCCATTGCAGGAAAAATCTAGCACTAATACTTTCCAAGAAATATGACCATACATGACTTCATCAACATGAAAATGATGTTAATATGCAGCAATTTAATACACATCAATGTCTCTCATTGCTTATAAAATATCATTAATTGATTAATTCAAAACGCCAAGCCATTTATATGAGTTGAAATGTTCCTCTCTATTTTAATACTGCTTTACAAATATCTGTACATGGAATATGCTAAAATAATATGATACACTTATTTATAAATACAACACCATAAATATTAAAACCAGTTTAGGAACAAGTAACCAATAATTAATTGATCGATCATTAGCACAACCTATCAAAAGTATAAGCTGAATTAATTAATCCGTTGTGTCTCGCAACACACATTTTTTAAGTGCTTTTTAAAATATTTAAAAAACAACTAAAACTATTCTTATTAGCATGCTCAATACTTTTGCAAAATTATTTGACTCAACTTTATAATGGATGTGTGGAAAGAAAAAGATACAAAAATAACCACCAATAGAAATATGGACAAAGATCTTCTTATTAAAAGATCCATACATGCAAATTTCAATAAAATTTTCACCCTTTTTCTATTAATGTTGAATTTGTATCAATGTTACATGACCAAAAATTTTTTTTTTACCAGTTTTAACAAATCGATATTTTAGTTTGTGATTCTAAAAAAATAAATATAACTATATATCTTACAGATCATATTTGAATACATTTTTAAAATGTAACTACTATACTAAGAATATAGAAACACTTTTAATATTAGTGTCTTAAAATTACACTATCATACAGTTTTAAAGGTATGTTCAATAAATGCTGTGATATCTACACAAACTTATAACTATATTACACACGATTGTTAAAAAATTTAACATTAAAAAACTTCATAGCTTGGCAACATTGTACTATTAGATGTTCTTAAAAAAAATATTATTCTCAGAAAACATTACAAGTTTATTTGTTTAATATTTGATTATTAATCAAGTTCAGGCATTATTATTATTTGTATAAGTGGATAAATGTTGTACATACACTAAGTGTCTTTTTTTTAAAAAAACCTATCTAATTCAATAGGAAAATTCTACATTACCTCAAACACACAGATTCGGAGGCACCCCTTCATTAGATTATTTCTATACATCTACTATTCAAAACAGACTGTTTAGTTTTAGTTCAAATTAAATAAAGTTAGGTTAACATTGTACAAGAAACAGATGTCAAAATTGACTGAAATATTACAAAGTACACTAAATATCTATCTCTAAGTTTTCTAAAGATCATTACACATATAAATAATTAGTTTTCACCTTTAATAAACACAAATCAATATTACTACCAATTACCATACAAAGGTAATAGTATAATTCTATTTGATTATACACACTATAATTCAAGTGACAATGACCAGCATTTAAATTAAAACATACTGTGATGTAAAAAAAACTTGTATAAATTGAGTGCCATTTTTAGTCATGTAGGAAAATACAACTAAAGAAAGGTAGCAAATGGCAGCAAACCTTTCTAATCTACGTACATATATACATGTACTATTTTACTATGCAATCATATCTTCGATGTGCTACAAGCTTTATTTATTCAGCTATTTGATAACATTGATATCAAATATTCTGCAGTGTCTGCGAAATCAAGGACAAACATATTTCCATAACTTACAGAATCTAACAAGGGCGATAATAAACTGTATTACTGTATTTACTCAACTCTAATATGTGATAAAATTTAATGTGCATCCAATTTTTAAAACCTTGAAACTGAGAAAGAGATCTGTTTTTGTCCCGACCCTTGTGTTTAGTTATTATTATTATTAGCACCGCGTCTTACTACCCGTTCAGGTTATACGCACTTAGGCTAATGTGTAATGGTAGGGTGATTGCGAGATGAAATGGAGGACCTACAGTTTAACGTGGAATCCGAACCACGGTGGAGGCCTGGCATTCCCCACATTCACAAGATGTCTTGTNGAGATGAAATGGAGGACCTACAGTTTAACGTGGAATCCGAACCACGGTGGAGGCCTGGCATTCCCCACATTCACAAGATGTCTTGTCAGAGGTGAAGGAAGGGTTTGGTAATCAGATAAATCTTTGCCGCGACCGAGGATTGAACCCCGGCCACCAGCACAGAAGTCTGACACCTTACCCCCTAGACCGCCAGGTCACCCTTGTGTTTAGTTCATTTTACGAAACCACCAAGATATTGTCAATATGAATAAAACAAGTAATGGCGCAGGTGCTCTTGTTTGAAAACAATATCGACTAAAGTTAAGGGCACGCAAAGGCTACAGAAAGAGTTAACCAGAACAGAGTGTGCGAAAGCTAGAGAAACCGAACACCACACCGACACTGAGAGTGAGTAAGGGGAAGGAGGTTGTAGGGTCAAGAGCACATGATAGAGTAGTAGGCTGAGTTTTTGAATTAATGCTCAAATAGTATGCCATCTATACTAATGGATACCCTAATTTTGGAGACCAAATACAGCCATAATGGGTGCACTTTAAATTTGAGTAAATATGGTTTAGTAATTAATATTTAGTTTTCATTTCATTAATTAAAAACTACTATAACCTGTAACAGAGAAGTTGTATTAAAGAATCGTTTTAGATATTAAAAAACACTTAAATTACTTTTATTGGTAGTTTTGGTTGTTTTTTGTAGTAAAAAATTGATTCGATTGAGCAAATGTGAGGGTTACAAAAGTGAGGTTAGTCGAGTTCCTGATTTAATGTTGCTCTAAATGTACAATATATTAAAGCTTAGTCTATTGTAAAATCAGCTTTGCTACAAGTTGCTTGTATGAGTGAAATTCAGTCAGTTTTTGTTGATGATAATCTGTTAAGTGTACTTCTCAGGGATGGCCATTATTAACACACTATCTATAAACATATATATTTTAATTCTCAAAGGGCTGAGAACTAGCCTTTTGATTAATATTAAATTTGAACAATTCAGCAAGCGGTAGTACCTACCACTGCCACACGTGTCACAGAATGTGGAAGGTAAGAAAACATTTATCACCTTAACCATATTTGGACGAGGACCGATATTAGAAGAAATATGAGAAACAGGTATATTTTAAGTTATGCAAGATTTTATAAAAAAATATACATATAATTGAATGTTTACTAATTAATTAAAACAACAGATAATAGTTGGGTTAATAGTAAAGAATTATTTCACTATGGTGAAAATTTTGGGTAATCATTTAGTACAATGCATCAATATATTTTCTCTTTTACTAAGTCCTCAACTGGTTAGAATGACACCATTTACTTTTGAGATAGAGATATACAAAATGACAGTAACAATATCAGCTTTGTGTCAGCTTACAAGCAACATCATCTATTATGTTTAAACCAGGCCTGTGGAGTCGATAAGCTGGGCTTCTAACTCCTATGTTGCCCTACTGTCAAACTTCAACTCCTCCAGAAACTACTAATGTACAGTATATTGATAATAGTAATAACAAATTTACTGAATTAAAATGCTCCAATACAGATTACATCATGGGAAGCTTCTTTAACGTGGTGAATTTATATTTAAATAAATTCATCAATCAAAATGACAAATAGTGGCCCTAAAACATTAAAAAAAAGTTGTAAAGTTAAAAGATACTGCTATAATAGTATATAAGTTTTTATTTTAAAGTCAAGAGTCAGTAGGCCTACATTTTTACGACTCCAAGTCTGACTCTGCCCACAAGTTCTTACAACTCCAACTCCACAGCCTTGGTTTGAAGTAGCGCTTGATAACGGCATTACTAGTCATAATTCAAAGTACCACAACCCCATATTAATCTGTGTTAGTTGAGGACTTAATGCCATTACTTTTAAGCGCTTCAAAAAAATAATTTTGAAAGAAATACTAAAGATAGTAGTATTATGAAAGAATGATGCTTCTAGGGTTTCATCTTTACCATTCGAATTATCTAAAAAAAACAACAGATGGAACTATTAGGTCAGCACCATAATAATTAAAATAGGTTTTGTTTCCCCCTTTAAAAACAGGTTCTTCATTTATTCTTGCCTAGACAAATGAGAGAGCAGTGACATATTTGTTTAAACAATTTACACCACAGTGAAGTTTAAAACTAATTAAAGTCTGTAATTATGAGTGTTTATAAGAAATGAATTAATTCACATTTAAATACATATTAGTAATAGTAGAAGCAAGGACAACTAAATTTGAAGTTTAGAGTAGTAGATTGAGCAGTCAACTTTCTCATTTAGTACATTTTCAGGCTCCCTTAATTCCTTCATTTCTTTTTCCACTCTGCTATTACCTTAAACCAGTGGTTGTCAAAGGTTGGCTCGCAAAGAATGTCAGTCTGTCTTGAGGTAAATAAATAAACTGCGTCAATCTTGAAATAAAAATCTTTATGACGGATTAAATAGCCAAGATATTATACTTGTTAATTAAGGTTATAGCTGCATCTAAATAACATATTCTAAATTGATAAAATGTTACCAGACAAAGGAATCGAGCCCGGGACCTTTGACTTAGTACACCAATGCTCCAACCTCTTGAGCTATCCAGGAATCGTCCCGTGCCCAGTGTCATTCTTCGCTCATATTTTAAGGCAAGAGTCTATGATGGATGTGAAGTAATCGTCAGCCACATATGTGTGATTGATTTAGATCACAAGCTATCACTTCCTTTCCATTTTATTTCCTGTTTTTTATTATTGTTATTATTATTATTATTATTATTATTATTATTATTTAAAGTACCTTCTTTTGTTTAACTTACTTAGTAAACACAATAAAAATCTCAATAACAAAAAGTACTTTTTCTGTAATCATTATCAATAAACACTCATAATAACTGAATTATTGTTATAAGCCTTTCTCATAATATTTAGCTTTCACTGTAGACTGTAAAATATTAAAACTTTAGCTATTAAATTATATTTTCCATTTATGTTTTAACAACTTGATATATTAAAAAAAACTCCATTTTCAGAGTTTGTGGCTTACACTCATTTATGCGACACAAAATGGCCACAATATTTGCAGGACATCCAAACAACATTTCTTTTGTGTGAATAGCTTATATACAAAGTGAAATACAAGAATGTCGGGTTTAGATATTGTTTGAATGTCCATAACTCTCTGAACATGTTAATGTGGTTGCAGGATATATTGGAATGTATTTATTTTTGCTAATACATCTAATATCAATACTGATCCACCATTGATATTAGACTTATACACATGTACAGTGTACAAACTTCATTCCTACTTAGTTGCGCTATGTAAGAACTTTATATAATAGACAAGAGAATTTAGAACATAAATTTGATTTCTTAAAAAATGCTTCAAAATCAATATTATTTACTGCAAGTAGATTGACATTTGAAATCTATTCAAGAAATTTCATTATATTCCTAAGCGATTTAAAAAATATTTAAAACATTGTTCAACTTAAAAAGTAAAGGCCTAAATAAAAATTGAACTAAGAATACTTGTTCATCACCCTCGTTTACCAATGAAACCAATGGAGCACAGATTCTAACCTATAACAAAACTTGTATAATTAGAGGAACTAGAATCAGAAACAAAACTCAATTAACATATTTATCAGAAATTTGACCCATAACCTTACTAAAAATCCAGGTTATTTGCGGTTATTTCCTTTTAAATTTTCCTAAAACGAAACTTATCAAACAAACTATATCTTCAATCTTGGATTGACCCCTGCATCATGTGAAATAAGGTTATATGGTAAAATATTTCCTACTTTGTATACATGTTGTAATAAACTATTATGATTGATTTAATATATTTACTTTAAAATACACACTAGTAGGTCAAAAACGACTAACCTTTTAAATCTAATTTTTCTCTTCTTTAATATCTAACTGTAATAATAATTGTATTGAAAATAAAATAAAAATGGCACCAAATGGCTATATTAAGTTAAATATTCAAATGAGGATAGAAGACCAAAGAGTAAACACTTTAATACATATTTTCTTTTGAGTAGGTCTTGCCCTTCTATCCTCTTTTAAATATTTAGTTATGTTGAAACATGTTTGGGTTTTTGCGTGGTCTAACGTGCTACTCCCGCAATAGATTAAACTGCCAATGACAGGAAGATTGAGGTTCAAATCTCGGTTGGGTGTATTAAGTTTTTTCCAAAATATTTTTCCACTCTTCCTTCACACAAATGCGGGTACACTTCCTATAAATATAGCCTTCTTAATACCTAAAACCATTAGCTTAATTAGTATATAAGCTTACAACCCAAACAAGTAGTGAGACGCGATACTAAAAAAAAGTCATATTTAAAAATAATTTTTGCTGTAAACTATTGATTGATTTTGAAGCACCCTGAAATCTTAAATGTTCAGGTACATAGAAAAACCTAGCGGCTCATAGCTCTAGGTCATTGCAGATGTCTCCCCTCTCATGATTGGGGGCTGCTTACTCAACTGGCGCCTGAATGGATCTACACAAAATAAAAGCCAAGTGTTAGAAATGTTTGTATTTGAAAAATAAAATCCTTTCTTAGTTTTGTCACAAGAACGGAACCAGGGTTGCAGGTTCTCTTATGGGGCCGGGCAGGGAGAAAATCCTTCAAAATTTGAGAGTAATATAATATTGGACAATTTGAAAAAACAAAACAAAAAAACTTTCACGTTATTTGTTTATTTATGTTTTTTGTTAGTAAAATTATATGTTAAAAATTTAAATCTATTATTTAAAGTGATTAACATGTGAAGCAACTGCCTAGTGAGATATTACATGACAGTACAACTAGTGGTGACCATAACAGATTTAATGCATACTTATCTAATCACACCGTTCCCTCACAGGGTAGGCAAGAAACTGTGCATATAGATAAAAAAACAACTTCGTAATTAATCCACCCTCACTAACTTTCTCCACACTTCCCTATCCTTGCATTCACCTTTCACTTCAATAACAACCATACACCAAGTCATACATGCTCTTTTTTCTTAAAACTCTTAATGTTTCTCTTTTCCACAAATTCTTCTATAACATTTAGCCACGTCATACATGGCCTACCCCTTCCTTTTGATCCACACACTCTACCTTCATGTATTTGCTTCGTCACTCAATCCACACTCATCCTCTCAACATGCCCAAACTAACTTAACACGCTTCTTTCACATTGACTTATTGGATTCCCTTTCAAACCACAATCTTTAGACATCCATTCATTACTGACACTGTCCATAGCCGTTTTTATACATAAATTGCACTTTTTGTTTGATTCTCTTTACCCACTTCCAGAACAGCTTATTTCCTTCAAAATCGTTCTGCATTCTGGTACTCAGTGTGTGTTCACTACTTGGCTAAACCAACGAGAATACCACCCCCCACCCAATGGGTTGTCTCTTAATGATTTCCATGATAAAGATTCATAGAGAAAACTATACTAAAAAGAAATTAAAATGAGTTACAATTATTTATTTTAATGAGCCTTATTGGTTTTTTAAATGAGCAGCAAGGATGATATAATTCATTATATTTGATTATGGGTCCACCCACCTGTTTTGGCGTGAATGCACCAGAGAGCAGCAGTGAGGCAGACACCGATAGTAAATGAGGTGAGAGCAATGCACACAGTCACTTCTGTAGAAATACCAACATGAATCACCCTTGTTTGACCTTCGTTTAACATTTCTGACGTCATCAACACACCTAAAACACAAAATATGCATGACTTATCTGTGTAAATGTAAACAATATTACTCCAGCATCCCACTTCTACAATGAATGGTCTATATATAAAGAATTCCGCAAGGTCTAACATGCTAGTCTGCTGATGACAGGGAAATTGAGATTCGAATCTCGGCCGGGCGAAGTGAGGGTGGTTTTCCTAAAAATCATCTTCCACTCTCTTTCCAAGCGAACATAGGTACAATTTATTTAAATATAATCTTCCTAATCCCTAAAACTTTTAGCATAATTGGTAAATAAGCATATGACTCAAACGGGTAGTAAGACGCTGAGCTAAAAAAACAATTATTATTATTATTATTATTATTATTATTAAATGTGGGTACACTAAATATGGCCTCCCGAATCTTTAAAACCATTAGCATAATTGGTACAAAAGCCTTTAAGCCAAACCGGCAGTAGGATGTGGTGCTGAAAAAAAAACTCAAATATAAACTTTAATAAAAATCATTAGCAACTAATAATGGTGCAAATTATATGTTAAACGGCCACTTTCTTTGTGACAAGACACTCACCATAGGACGTGAGTGGTTTGACCCTTTTGGCCACAGGAGTGAGAGGCCCCACCGTGACCAGTTGTTGGGCTGTGGACACAGCCTTGTCCAAGTACGGCCTCAGACTCTGGTGTGAGCAGTATTCAACTGGGTCCACACACTGTATGCAACAACCATAACACCCCTACATATTTGATTTATGTTTAAGGAGGTACTTAACATACATCTTAACTCGCATCAACGGCCACAAGGTCACCACTCTTTTGATAAACTGGATTTCCGGTGACTGTGGATCAGGGTTTTAACCCTGGTTGGGCGTAACAAGGGTTTTTTTCCACACTCTCCCAGGTATTGAAGGTATATTTCCTCTAAAGTTCTACCTTTCTCATCATTATTCCACTAGCGTGATTAGTGTATGTGTATAGCCCGAATGGTTACTAAGACAAAGTGAAAAAAAACCAATACACTTCTTGGTAATAGCAATCACTGGTGTGAAGCCAGATAAGGCAGTCACATAATCTGTATTTCCTTTATAAAGCGAGTGAGGTCTAATTGCATGGAGGGAAAGTGGAAAGCTATTTTGGAAAAACTAGGCACAGTTAAATAGTATCGCATACTTGGTGAATTCAAAGCTATTTTGTGAAGCGGGTTGCATCTTAACTTAAGGCATGTGAGCACTATCATACTTAAGACACCAATGTTTGAAATACTTAGAAGAAAAGGATTAAAATGAGTAGTTTGCCCTATGAGATCTCTTGTTTACCACCTGATAAACTCCCCCTTTTCTGGTAACACATATAAACACCCACTCTTCTATACCCATTGTCACATACGCAGTAGAAACTTCGTCAATGAATGTGAGACTAAAAAAGTGGAGGCCATGGGAATGAAGTTTGTGAGGAACATGTTAGCTGTCACAAGGATAAACAAAACTAGGAATGAAGTTATCCGGGAAAGAGTTGGGGGTACAGGAAGTACATGAGATAGTAGAGGAAGCAAGGTTGATAAGGTATGGTCATGCAATGAGGATGCCAAAGAAAATGTTGGAAATTAAATATGTAGGGAAAAGACCACAGGGAAGGTCGAGAAAGAGATGGTAGGTGCAGATAATAGAAAATATTCAAGTTTGGGGTAAAGAACGAAAAGAATTAAAGTAGAAAGAATGGTGGAAGGATAAAGGAAGATGGAGGCATTTTACTAAACTGACCCAGCCACAGGCTGTATATAGTCGAGAATGATGATTACTCTACTATTTGCAACTAAAAAGCGCTGATTTGTAATACAAAACTAACTTCTTAGATCTACTTCCTGAAAGGAAGATTTATACTGACCATTTCCGAGACTAAATCAAATAGTCTATGTCATAGTCATAAGTTTACAACGATCAGTGGTGGCTTAGTTATGTTTTGGAGAAAAATAATAAAAATTAAGTAAAATTAACATTTCTTCACTCTGCGGGACCATCCCCTCATTTAAATAGCCAACCAAGTCAGACGAATCTTGGATCAAAGCTGAAATAATACTGAGTGAGGTGAGCCCTCTGACATAAATGGGATAAAAAGGTTCAGATCCCACGTTAAGCTGTAGGTCCTCCATTTCATCTCATCAATCACCCTACCATTACACATTAGCGTAAGTGCGTATAACCCGAACGGGTAGTAAGACGCGGTGATGATGATAATAATAATGATAAAAATAATAATAATATAATTAATAATATAATAAATAATAATAATAATAATAATAATAATAATGGGAAAAGAAGAACAAAGTTTACATCTTTACATTGATGCCACTGGACAAAGAAGTAATGTCCGCCTACTAAATAAAAGTGATCGTTACCACCCTATCCTCCGACCTAGGTTTCATTCTATCGGGACTTATTAGGAGGGAGTGTGAAACACGCAATGCAACTTACTGTGTAGCTGTGATGGCTATCGGCGACTTAACATATATTCCAAGAAAACAAGATACAAGAGAATATCATAAGGAGAAAGTTTTATAAAAAAAAAATCATTCAATGTATTTGTTAGTAAATTTGAACACAGTTTGTTACATCAAAATTTAGTTTATAATGATAAACGTAATTTGCATGTAAAAATATTGTTTATTCAGAATTCTTATATACATATTTATTTACTGTATGAATAAATTATGTAGACATAAAAGTAAACACTCAAGAGAACTATTATAATTAGTTTACAGAGAGGTAGCTTTGTTATATAAGTCATATTATCATCCAATATTGACATACGGCTCTGAAACCTCGACATGGACGAAGAGAGATTTTAGTAGATTTCAAGCAGTAGAGATGAGAAGGTTCCTAAGAGGTATTGAGAATGTAACAAGAAGAGACAGGATAAAGAATGAGATAATAAGGGATGGGTTATCATTAGAAGAGACACTGAAGAGGTAAAGGTTACTGTGGTTAGGTCATGTTATGAGAATGGAGAAGGACTGAATGTCTAGGAAAGCCTTACAGAACAAAGAGAAGAGAAGAAGACCTATTGGAAGACCAAAAACGATATGGACAGACCAAGCGCAGAACAACATGGAAGCTAAAGGAGAGGAATGGAGACGCGTGGCTGAGGAAGAAGTTTGGAAAGATCGACAAGACTGGAAGAGGATGTGTCCAGATGACCCGCAGAGGCTGAAATGTCGAACGACGATGATGATGATGATGATGATGATGATGATGAGAATAAGGCATTCACAAATGTGTTTTAGATTTCTTTGGCTGATAGTTTAGCTATCAAAAAGTTAAAGGTCTCTAATATAAGCCAAGGTTAATACAATAAAAACAATTTTCTGTACTCACCACAATCAAGTTTCCTTTGGCGTGTTCAGATTCTTTAGTGCATACTCCGAGCCTGCAGTGAACGTAGAATTGTCCCAAACTACGGTATACCTTGTTCACCTGGAACAGAGAAAGACTAATAACATAGGTCTTGGATGCAGAACAAAATGTAGAGAATTATAGCGCAAGAGAACTGTGTTTAGTCATTAGTTAAATTACACAAACATTAGCTTGGATTTATTATTCTTTTGTTCCAGATCCAGTTCTGTGATGGTGGCATCTATCCAATATAGATCTAATTGTTTTAACACCGAAAGATCTATGTTATATGACTACCCGGAGGATTTTTTTTTCTTCTGAAAATTATGAGTTTAGTTAATTTGATTCAATTTTAATTTATTTAAAAATCCCAATGTGTGTGATAGTTTGTTTTTCTGCAAAATTTCTTTCTATGAATGTATGTGTGTACTTAAGGTAGGTCGATTACAAAAATTAAATTTGAAATAGTTCTAGTATAAATATTGCTCTATATTATTCTAGCTAAAAAACAAACAACAAGGTGATGTTTCCATTCAAACTACACTTGGAATGAAAAATCACTACTCGCATGCCCCTATCGCAGAGATTTAGAAAAATCTTCTTTGGCAACCTTTTGCATTGAAAGGATTCCCTTAAAGCCCTCATTAATGAGCTTCTTTGACTTTCCGAGATGCCACAATCCCCTAAACCTGAAAAAACTAGACACCATACCTCTGGTAGCTAAGCAGTAGCATACGCAGGATTGCGAAGTAAGGGTTGGGGTTGCGGGGTTGGGGTGAGGTACCCCCAACAGTAATTTTTTTTACCATTATATACACCTAAAAGCTTTATTGGAAGGTTTTTTTTAATTGGTATTTGTTAACTTGATCATTAATACTTTTAAACAATAATCTGTTGAAGAAACGCTCATACTGAAAGAGGGGTGAAGGGTTAATTCTAATAACCAAAGAATAATATTTTCACTCCTAAGAAATAAATACATTTGGTGGTTGATTCAGAGACTATTTCTGATCATCTGATATTTTTGTTGCTCTCAATGTTTAAATAGTCATAACCAAACCTCACCCCCCTTATTTTCTCTTGGGATCTGTGTAGATTTTGCGGCGACCCTTAATGCATGCTACCACCCACCCCAACCCACAAACACATATATTTTAATTGCATACCTAAAACATAGCATTAACTACAAATTAGGGATGGGCTCTCGAATCTTTAATGATTTCCAAGTAAAATTTGTTTTAGTGCTCTAATACTGATAATTGGTGGTTCAGAGCCAATTATTTATTATGAGATGAACTTCACAACCAAACCCCAGACCAGCAATTAAACACTTAACCGAATGTATGAATGCCATAATGAATGGATTTTAAGAAATAATGTTAATATTCAGTTACTATTTGAGTATTTTTGTGTTCTACTGGATTGATATTTCCTCTTAGGTTCAAAATTATTCCAAGATTCAGATTCAAATTTTATATTTAGGATTCAAAGATAAATTAGAGATTCGGATTAGTAAGATAGTATATTCGACCCAACTCAACTACAAATATTATCCTAAACAAAATGGTGAAAATATTCATCACAAATATGGTTCTGCTGGGATGGTAATATAGCCTCCTCAATAGTTTTGTCAACATGTTTACTATATTTGTTCTTTTTTTTTTACACAAGCCTACTTCCAAGTATAGGAAAGTAATAAGCTGACCTGAAAGCTGAAACGCCCGAGTGTGGGGCTGTCTGTCGGTTGGATTTCCACAGAGAGGTCCATGGGGCACGCGTTTTTTAGGAGTACCACTCTCAAACGGGAAGACGGGTTGGACGAGTTTGAGACCCAGCAGTTCTCGGTCACCACTTCCACAGGAACCACTGCCATTACAACCATAACTTGACAATGTATTCTATTTTCAAATATATAAGACAAGCTGTGAAAATAAATGGAACTCAAATAGAGCCACCTTTATTTAAACGGGGAGTGGGGGAAGCTTTTCTTCATTCTTTATATTTAATTTTACCAGCCAGAATGAATTTTTTTTTATTGCATTTATGGTTTATCTATTTTATTAA
This sequence comes from Timema californicum, assembly GCA_902141385.1. Taxonomy (NCBI): domain Eukaryota; kingdom Metazoa; phylum Arthropoda; class Insecta; order Phasmatodea; family Timematidae; genus Timema; species Timema californicum. Next base: position 63,071 of record CABFOW010003056.1, on the reverse strand, counting down.
GAAACTACAAATGGTTAGAGCCAATTTTCTTTTCTAGAGAACCATTTTCAACCTGTTATACATAATACATTAAAAATTAAATTGACATAAATTTCATAGAAAGATAATTCTAGTGAGAGACAATATAAGGCGCATGCGCAAGTGCACATAGAGAAATGGAATTGTAAAAGAAGAAGTGATCATGCGTGATTATTACATTAAGAACCAAACAAGATATGAAAAATTTAAAACTGCTTGTGATTCTTAAGTTTTCTTATAGAGTAGTTGAAGCTACAAAGGCTTATTTTGGAGGAATAATGTCTCATTAAAAGATCAGTTTTGTTAACTTTTTTTAGTAATTGTTTGTGTGATTTTAATGTCTTAAGGACATGAGTGTTGAAACAATTTTAAGGGAGCTTTTTGAAATACTCGACCTTAAAGAAAAAAACCAGGATCACAGGCCCCTAATTTTCCCTACAAAAAGCCAGTAAATAATATTTTCCTATCTGTTTCGGTGAACACATCGTCTAAGGCACCACTCTCGTGTTAGATTAGACTGCCAATGACAGAGAGGTCTGGGGTTCAAATCCCAGTCAGGTGTACTGTGCCTAGTTTTTCCAAAATAGCTTTCCATTTTCCCTCCATGCAATTAGACCTCACTCACCCCTAGCTTGTCAGTGTAATTAGTACATATGCGTATAGCTTGAACAGGTAGTAAGACACAGAGTAAAGATGATACATAAGAAACAAAATTAGGGGTGTGCAGGTACTACAAAATTTAGGTTTGAATGTAAGGTTTTAATAGCCATTCGAAATTGTCTTGATGAGTTAAAGATTTATTTTTGCACACCCCTAAAAATGAATACAATTCAAAGCAAAGTTTTAGTTGAGGTGCATGTGCGCATCTCTGACCTCCATCAATCCACCCCTTGACGTAGAGGATCTCGTCATATTGAGCCTCCCTAGACGCAGAGCTGGATGCGGAGAAGTCCACAATCTCTTTCAACTGTTTGTCCCTGAAGATGTCCAGATGATAAAGTGATGCGCTCTGACTGGAGGTCTCCGTGTTCAACATGTCCACAGAATCCTGACAACAGTTTAGTTATGATGGTCAAAGACAGTTACAGTTTTATTTCTAGTAATTTAAAGTGCTGTTGTGCTGGCAATTTAGTTTCCTAAAATTATCTAATCCGGCTGTTCTCAAACTTTTTAACCTATAGAACCTTTTACAGCCCTAAAAGATTTAAGAAAATTTAAAAATATATATTTTACTAAACAATTTAATTTTAATCATAAATAACTTTCCATCCATTATTGTTTTCCACCTATGGCTTGGGTAAGTTTTTTATTCAAGCCATATATTTTTCACCACCAGCTTGCTCTAGACCTATTGTAGCTTCATATACCTTATAATCTAACTTAAGATTAGGACAGGCACAGCATCCAGTCCCCGGCCAACAATACATCACTAAGAAAAGGTAAACCCACATTTCACCAACAATAAATTTTTTGACCATGCCGGGAATCGAACATGGGACCCCTTAGCTCAGTAGGCAGACATGGTACTGACTTATCTAAGGTGATCATAGATAACTTGATAAATAAATATTTTTTACAAATAACATCATGTGTGTTTTTTTCTCCCAAAACAATTTTTTTTTGTGAGAGTAGTGGGTGGCATTGTTAAACAAAATATTGCAAATCTCTTTAATATTACAATTAAATGTTGCAATAATCTGTTTTAGTTGATTTGTGTTTCAAAAATCCAGCCCACAGACCACAGAAGATATAACATTTCGATGAATCCCAGCGGTCCAAGGAGAACACTTTGAGAAGTGTTGATCTAATCCATAACTTAGCTCTTACTTCTCCCCACCCTTTACTTCATTCTAATCGGTGTTGCTTATTTTACAATGTTTCCAAGTTGCCTGTGCACAGAATACTGCTCAAAATGACTCTATTTAGACTAAATTTCCTTTTCAAGAAATGTTACCTCAGTTATTTAAGTATTAACCTAAACATATCATTCCACCCATTTCTTGATTTAAAAAAAAAGATAAAGTTCATTTGTTTGTGGATTTATAAATAAGGTTTAAATAATATTATATAATAAAGTCGGGAGAAGACCGAGAAGAAGATGGATGGATGCTGTAAAGAAAAACATCCACAAGAGGAGTGAATGGAAAGCCATAAATGATAAAGAACTTTATCTAGAAGCAGGCAGTTTTCTACTAAAAAATTTCAATTTTGTCAATATTTGATCGGTGTTAAAATTATAGAGGATGTGTGTACATAAAAAGTATTACTTAATCAACATGTTTCTATTCTTGAACAAACCGTTTCCGAAAAGAAAATTGCGAAACAATAAAAATTCTTGAAGATAACTGTTTGTTCCCATGGATCTGCATTTCCACGCCAAATAAAAAGTGCCAATCTACCTTAATGTGCACTTTCTGAACTAAATGACTATGTCAGAACATGAGAGTTTGAATGAAAAAAAACATAAGAGAAAAATTTTGTAAAATAAATAAAGCCTAACATAAATCATAATAAATCTTAAAATATCTTTTACTCGTCGTCATCGTCGTTTCCAGCCTCTGGCCAGGTCAGTTTAGTAAAATGCCTCCATCTTCCTCTATTCTTCTACCACTCTTCCTCCTTTAATTTTTTCCATTCTTCTCCTCTCACTTGAACACTTTCTTTTATCTGCTCCTCCTGTTTCTTTCTTAACCTCCTCTGCGGTATTTTTCCGACATTTTCTTCAGCATCCTGTCTTTCTCCATCCTAATTACATGTCCATACCAACTCAGCCTTGCTTCCTCTATTATATCATGTACTCCCTGTACCCCCACTCTACCCGGGATAACTCCATTCCTAATCCTGTTTCTCCTCGTGACAGCTAACATGATCCTCACAAACTTTTACTACCACAGATATTATTAAACCCCTTGCACCAATAAAACAGACAACATTTCAACTTATTCTGTAGTAGTTAGCAGAAATGACGAGCTTACCAAAACATTATCATCTATTCTCATGTTTGGGAAGAAAGGCAAGTGTTTGCAAACCACTGTGAAGATGCCGTTCAGGCCAGAGGAATCAGGAAGTGATCCGGAAGACTCCAAGTCTTTATCAGCTATATCGGCTGAGCCAAATACTACATGGACCTAAAGATAATGTTGTCAGAAAAAAATAAAAATAGTAAGTACTCAAATATCATAGTGGTAGCTACACCAATGAACTTCACATTTCATTGTCAACCAATTTCATTTTTATGCCCTTTTTTTTTTGTTACCTCTTGTTGTGTTTCACGGTTCACACTCCCTCCTTATGAGTATTATATTTGTAATAAGGTACAGGAAAGGTGTATATAAAATAGAAATATATAAAAGGAATTAACCCAATATGGCTTTTACAATGAAAAGAAGAATACAGTTCACACTTTACATTACTGCCATTGGACAGAGAGGTAAAGGCTCATTTACATGGGTCAAGTTTACATGTACTTACACAAGTACCTGAAGTCAAGCAACTTTCCCGGTAATGTCCTTGTGTAAACAGTGTGTTCAAGTTCACTTTCCACTGTACGGACAGTGGGAAGTGAAGTTGCCGCTGTAGTGGCTGCTTAAAAGTCACGTGACTCACTCCTCTTTGGTACTTTCCTCGTCTGAACTGCTCGTTTGGCTAGTTTCTGTCAAGTTGGACAGTAGGGAGTACAGTCCTGGTAGGTTTTCTCGCCAGTACACAGGCAATTTGTGATTTTCAGTTCAGTTCAGTTCTGTTCCTTTGATTGTATTGTGGGTTGTGATGAAAATGAGTAAGTGGAGTAGTAATGACATACTGAACATTTATGCAAAATACGACATACTGTGAATCATCAATCTTAGTAAGTATTTTAATAAACCGTTAAGAGAAACAGATTATAATAAATAATCACTTAAATGGGGACTTATTGCTTGCACTAATATTTTCACTTCAGCATGAAATACCTTCTTCTTACCCATTAGCAAATGACTGAGTGATGGGTTCCTTTGAAAGGGGCTTCAAGTACTTGACACTATTACCGTCTCCGTGTGAACTGATACTGAAAGTAAAGCTCGCTTGATTTCAAGTACCTGAAGCCAGTAAACTTTACCCGTGTAAACGAGCTTTGATGGCTGTGTTTTGAAGAAAATCAATCTTAACGCCCAATCCCCCGGCCTAGATTTCATTCTATCAGAACTCATCAGGGGGGAGTGTGAAACTAGCAACCCAATCTCCTTTCCTCTTTTATCCTTCCTGATGAGTTTAAAGAGAATGAAAACTAGGTCGGGGGATAACGATCAATTTTCTCCAAGAGGCAGCCATTACCTCTTTGACCAATGGCAGCAATGTAAAGTGTGAGCTGTGTTATTTTTCAATATAATAGCTATAATGTGTTTGTTCATATAATTTCATTGTATAGGTGTACTTATTTATAGCATGTATATTTTAAACACTTTGAAATAAAGAACAAAGAATTTCATTATTTGAAATTGAAATAAGCTCAGATTCTTAAGTTAAAAAAAACAGTGGAACAAAGGTATCAGAAAATAAAAAGGAGATGTTTAATTTCAATTACCCGTTACTTAAAAAGCTTATATATTGAGGTTATTAGTATTTTAGTTTCATAATCCTTAACCGAAATGGATTAAGCATTTACACCAATAATTCTGAAAATTTGATTTTTTTTTTATATTTTGATATTTTTACATGAAAATGTAATCATGGTATCATTGTTATTAATGTACAAATGACAGTATTGTAAACTCACAGTGTTGGTGAATATAATAAATCTTCCATCACTGTTGCTGGTGCTGCCACAAGAAGTGATGTGGCTGCTGAGGTAAACATGTGTGAGATTCTTCTGGGAGGAGCAAAAGGCGTCGTTGAAGGCGAGATGAGGGGAGCCAACTTCTTGAAAGAGGGGTAGCGGGAAACTCACAATGATGCGGTTATGACCACACTCCACCACCATCGATGACTTGAGTTGTGTCATAATGCTGCTCTCGAGTTCTAAGATGGAAAATATTACCATGGTACTACGGTAAACTAAAGATAAATACTAAATAGATTTTTGAGTGGTAAATTAATGGCCTCAAAGTGTGGTACGTATGCATACCCAGGGCCGCATTTGGGTGGGGGATGGTGGTAAAGAGGGCAATAGGCCCAGACCTCCTCACATTCCAGGGGGCCACATTTCCTTCAAAAATTATTAAATATATTACAGTTATTATCCTAAATTTTGCATCAAATAGTGTACAGATAATTAAGAGCAATAAGTATTTGCTTAGTTATAGGATTCCGTTCCAGATTCCTGAAAACCCTAACTTTATGTAATTTAAGAGTTACATTATTCGAGTAATGTGCTGCAGTACAGTAGAATACGCCACCGCTACCGCTGTTGGTCTGCAGAAAACTATGAGTGCAATGGTGCAAAGAGAAATGTACTTTTGTTAACCTAATTGAACGATTGTTTGCATTTAATAAAGTAGTCATTTAATAGATTAATCAATATTCCATAAAACATGAGAAATTATTAAGTAACATAAGTTAACATAAAAATTATATTTTATTTCCCATCAGTGTAAATAAGCAGATAGCCAAAAAGTGTAATAAGGCAAATTAAAAAAAAGTCACTAAGCGATCAGAATTGAAAAGAGCCAACCTTACCTGTACTTTCCGGTTGATTCAGGAATGTATCATTATCAGGAGAAGGGAACTGTTGAATTAATTCATCCATGTCATCGATGATTGTTCCTGATTCAATGCTGCTCATATCTAACATATTAAACAAGAAATAATTTCAGTTTAACTGTATGACTGTCAAAAAAACTATAATTCAATTTTACATAGAATTAATAAAGGAAACAATGGTCATATAATTGGGCTCTTGAGTACTAATTTTTCAAGCTTCTAATAAAGGAAACAATGATCATATAATTGGGCTCTTGAATACTCATTTTTCAAGCTTCTAATAAAGGAAACAATGGTCATATAATTGGGCTCTTGAATACTCATTTTTCAAGCTTCTAATAAAGGAAACAATGGTAATCTAATTGGGCTCTTGAGTACTCAGATTTCAAACTTCTAATAAAGCAAACAATGGTCATCTAACAGGGCTTTTGTGTTCTCAGATTTCAAGCTTCGAACTGATCTCTGAACTTGGGATCAAAAGATGTATATGCTCTTAATCTCGAGGTCCTTGAAAAAGGTTCTTTCTTTGTTTTGAATTGTGTGTCTGATCACGAGTGACCCAAGTTTAAGGAGTTAGGGTTGGGGGAGGGAGGGGAGGTGGAGGGGTAGGAGTGACCTTACAAAGAGGGTACTGTGCAGCAGATGACCAATGCATGTTAAGGACAGCAAATAAGTAAACTGGTTTTGTTGATTAAAGGAATAGTACTAAGTCTTAGGGCCCTTTCGTCGAGGCGTTTTGAGACTGTCCTGCCTGGGCTTTTGCTTTTATACAAGCACTATATGCCCTCATTATGAAAAGGGTGGGAGGAGATTAAAAAAAGCCCAGGGTAGCTAATCTCTTCTCTTCTACCACTAGTGATGGATCTGTTTATAGTTGCCATTTCAAGAACAAATAAAGGGGTAAACAATAAATACTCAACCACAAAATAAGGAACGCACTAACTGCTTTAGAAGTACACTGATACTGGTACTGAGATACGATGAGGTTCCAATACACTTGACATAGAGGTTGGTTGCCCTGCAGTCTCGCCACCATGGCGACACAAAAGCTGACGTCTGTATAAAATGCTCAGTTGAATATAGCATATCTTGGATCATCTTACAATATTTTGACGCTGCATTTTCTAGGTTAGGGCGACATTCTTTTCAAATTACGACAACATGAATATCACACAACTGTGTATAGAACACTCATTGTCTCCCGTGTATTTAAATAATGCATGTTATGAAATGCCTGTAAAAAGTGTCTTTAGATAAAGATATAAAAAGGTATCTTTCTGTGAGGCTCTAGAAACACAATATCTTAGTGCAATATAGTATCAAGTACAGGTTAATACAAAAGTGTACTATGTACATCATAATCATTAATATTCTAATGTCAGCCAGCACCAAGTGAAAACTTGCACTCTAGATGGACAATAATAAAGGGGTTATTTTTTTTTCTTCTTCTAATATTGTTAAATCTTTATATCCAAATATATTGTTTAATACATTTTTTAAACCTTCCTTGGGAACATTAAAATGAATGATAATTAATTTTTCAGTTACTGTCTTTTTATCAGGGTAATGACTGGCAAACCCAATGGGAAGAGACCATTGAAAAGACCTAGACGCAGTTTGGAAGATATTATAAGAATGGACATGAAAGAGATAGTGTGTAATGAGGAGGACTGGATAGAACTAGCTCCCGATAGGAGTAGAGTGTAATGAGGTGGACTGATAGAACTACCTTAAGATAAGGATAGGGTGTAATGAGGTGGAATGGATAGAACTAGCTTTAAGATAAGGATAGGGTGTAATGAGGTGGAATGGATAGAACTAGATCAAGATAAGGATAGCGTGTAATGAGGAGGACTAGATAGAACAAGCTCAAGATAGGGATAGAGGCATACTTTGTAAGTGCACCAATGAAATTTCTAGTTCCTAGTGCCGTAGAGCAAGTATATATTGAACAAAAAAAAATTTTTTTTCAGAAAAATTTTTTATTTGTAGAGGGCAAATATTTGAATCCTTAATTCCCTCAAAGCCTACATTCTTCAAGAGATTCTAAATTCGTAAAAAATCTCAAAAATATATCTTGAATAAAATTATTAAGACCTTGACGTGATATAACAATTGGTAAAAGGGTGACCTGGCGGTCGAGGGGTAAGGTGTCAGACTTCTATGCTGGCGGCCGGGGTTCAATCCTCGGTCCCGGCACAGATTTATTTGATTGCCAAACCCTTCCTTCACCTCTGACATGACATCTTGTGAATGTGTGGAATGCCAGGCCTCCACCGTGGTTCGGATTCCACGTTAAACTGTAGGTCCTCCATTTCATCTCACAATCACCCTACCATTACACATTAGCGTAAGTGCGTATAACCCGAACGGGTAGTGAGACGTGGTGATAATAATAATAATAATTGTGGGTAGGACCTATATCATTATCGGTGTGTNTGATGATGATGATGATGATGATGATGATGATGATGATGATAATAATAATAATAATAATATGTAAAAGGAATTATATAGACTTGTGTATTTGGGAGGGTAAGAAAATCACAAAAAAGACAAAATTGTATTTATATTAACAATAAACTTAAAAAAATTATATTTATAAAATAAATTTAAATTATACATTTTAGTGCTTGTCAATTTCACCTAATACATCTACTACTTTATTAAATGTTTAATTTATAAATTAATTATATATATACATATATATATATATATATATATATCTGAATCAATTTATCTAAGTCTTTACTTACTTTCATTAAAAAAAGTGTTAAACTTTGTTGTTTATGACATTTATTTTTACATCCCTTACTGTTTCCAGCTTGTGGCCTGGGTCAATTTTTTAATCAATATTTTTCCATTACCAACTTGCTAAGCCTGTCTTAGCTTCATATGCCTTATAATCTAACTTAAGACTAGGAAAGGCACAACATCCTGTTCCTGGCCGTTAATTTATCAATGTGAAAGAGTAAACCCACATTCCACTGGCGATAAATATTTCAGCCATGTCGGGAATCGAACCATGGACCCTTTTCTCGGTGGACAGGCACACTACCGACTGAGCTAAGGTGTCGGACCGTTCATGGCATGACAAACAAAATAGCATTTGTCAGTCCCACCATGTCTCAAACAACTTTTTTTTAGTTCCATTTTAAATACTTACAATTTAACTTAAATTGTACAATTTTAAAGATCCAAAGATTCCTACATGGATTTGATATTCAAAAGAAAATTTAAAATTCAGATTTTATAAATATAAGACTTGAGCCAAGCTTTAGACTTATTATTTTTAAATATAAAAACTGTAAAAATACATATCTCAGTTTGCTCTAAACTACACTCTCAATTTAAATGCAAAAAAAACAAAACCTTAAAACTAAATATTTCCCACCTGTCTTGTCTTTGCCAGCAATAACTAGTCTCAGAGTCGAGGCCGGACCGGTTTTGGCATACATTATTGGCGGTCCAAATTCGGTCGCAATGTCCAGTAGCAGTGTGTTCAAAGAGTTGGGCAAATTCTTGGACAAGACTTTCATGTTTACATGACCTTCATTCACCACTATGTCTTCATCACTGCTCTGAACAAATAAAACAGCACACATTCTAAGCTCAGTTCACAATGTTTTCAAAATATACTAACCATTTCATCACACATGATAATAAAATGTTTGAGTAGTTGTTCAGTTTTGTCGCGCGCGCGCGCACACACACACACACACACACACATAGGGTGATTTAAAACTCTGTACAAACTTAAACTGGAAATAAGAAACACTAAAACAAACCATTTTAATTACTAAATGTATGTCCACAGACATCATCTTTAGGTGCTACAGGGCGCTGTTGGGCACCTGCTTAAATGGTTATTTTTCGCTGTTATCATTCAAACTTCATACGTTTAGCAAGGAACATTTCACGGATTCTGAGATGTCGCATATAGCATTTGGAGCTGGGGACTATTTGAAAATGTACAGCAATCAATGCATTGACACTGTCAGGCAATCAATGCATTGACACTGTCAGGCATTCAATGTTGTTCACAATTTCTGCCTTTCATTTATGTACCAAATATTATTTTTAATACTTTTTTTTAATCTCAAGTCTCAAACACTGTTCAAGATTTGAATGTTTCATCCCTAATTATTATCTAAATTGAGGTCTACCAAATTCCGACGTATTCCCGTTTTTTCCTGACCGATTTAAATTCCCGACTGATTCCAGTTTTCCCGGATGTTAGACACCCTGTTATTAAATACAATAATTAAAAAATAAATGTAAATGCCATTTTTAAAACAATTACTTTTTTTTATAAACATATCAATCATGTAAAGTATGTATTTGAAATATAGAGCTACCATTTTCAACTTACAACACAAAAACGGAAAACAAAGTGTCTCCCTTACCACAATTAAAAGGTTCCCCAGGCTGCCCGAGATACCTAGCTGCCACTTGATTGGCTGACTACTCTTGAGAATCAAGGTCACATTACGGGGCTCCAAAACAATATCTTCGGCTTGTAAATGGATCAACACTGGCTGTAGAGTTCTGTGAAGTCTGTTTCTCTTGCTACCCCCATCTAGTTCTATTACATAAACATCGCTGAAAGAACAGTAATAAAAAGTATTATGGCTGGGCCAATGCAGATAACCTATCAGATTTATCAGCCGATATTGGCACAATCGGCCAAGGATAGTCGGTTTTCTATCATGCAGATATTTAACGCCGATAATTAAAAATCCATATATATGTGTGAAGGAAATGGATATGAGCAGGATACAAGCCTGCTAAATTAAATTTCTGAGGAGGCAGCTAGGAGTGACCAGGATGGAGAAGGTGAGAAAGAGAGAGAGAGAGAAAAGGAGGCCCTGCATGATAGGATAAATAAGGTGAGATTGAGGTGGTATAGACATGTGAAAAGGATGGAAGAGGGGAGGATTCCAAGGAGAATGCTTGAACTAGAGGTGGAAGGCAGGAGGCCAAGAGAAAGACCCGGGGAAAGGTGGATGAAGGAAGTGTTGGGCCAGCGTGCAGCTAAGATAAATGATGGGAAGACAGGAGCAAATGGAACGATTTATGTTCGAGACAGACACTACCAGCGGCAGGAAAGCGTGGATGATGATGATGATGATGATGGAGACGACAACGATAATGATGACGATGATAGTGCGAGATTTAGAGTTATATGTTGGAACCTATCGATACTGTGTCACATGACAACTCTATCTTGCTAACAAATTATCTCGCAATATATCTGCGATAGTTCTAATGGCCATAAGAATAAAACCCAAGATGTTTGGTTTAGCACACCTTTGCTCTATCACGGAGCTATTCAGGTTCATTCTGTGGTCGGGGTCATACATTACTAATTTTTTAAACCTCAATCAGTAATCAATTTTAAACTTACACGTAGGTGTCATCAATAGTGTCTTTATAGAAGCACCCTTCCGTAGTGAGCTGAATGGCTAGCATCGCTACAAGCAGTCTACTCTCCTCCTGCGTGTACATATCACACTTATTGATTCCTTTGATCCCTGGCTGACGCACACCGACACGGAGTACCAGTCTATTGGCACCTTTCACTTCACTGTATGATGCCAAGTGGCCCCGGAAATTCTTCTTTATATATCGCTGGACATGCTTTTTTCCGTGCCACGATTTGTGTGTCTCCCTCAGCGGTATAGTACTTTCTATAGTGGAGCCTTGAGACATCTGACAAAAAAATATATATGCATTATGGTATTACAGATACATTTTTTTTAATCTCTCTGTAAAGAAAATCTATTTTCAGTTTTGGAGGTATGCTTTGCTATTTGGAAGGTACAGGAAGGAATGATAGGAACAAACATAATATGGCAATAATGATAAAATAAAAAGAGTAAAATAGTTCACAATGTACAGTGCTGCCACCACTGGATATAGAAGTAATGGAAGCCTCCTGAAGACAACTGCTTGTTAACTTTCACTCCCTCGAATTAAGTTTCATTCTATTGGAACGCATCAGGAAGGATTGTTAAATGTGCAATGCAACAACCCGCCTCGGTGGCGTAGTTAGCTAACACGCCAGTCGTGTTGAGCTCGACCACCGAGGACAGGGGGATCGAGGTTCTAATCTCGGTCGGGAGAACTGGGAGGGGTTTTTCCTACATGGTTTTCCACTCTCCTTCCACGCAAATGCGGGTTCACTTCCTCTAAATTAAACCTTCCTAAATAATAATGCAATGCAACTATATATATACACACATACATGGGCATAAGAAAGGTGGGGATTAAAGTTTTAAACTCTCCCCTCCCCCCATTTCTAGAAGCTTTTTGTGTTTCCAGTAATTGTTTTTAAAGAAGTCAGTACGCACAATTGCACATATATCAATAACCATTCTATTTCGTATTAACTATAATCAATTAAATTAATATTCATTTTGTAGTTTATAACTTTTTTATACTAAGATGTTTGCAATAAATAGACAAACTTGTTATTTAATTGTTTATAATAATCAGTTTAAAAATTAGTGTTTCTCTATGTTGAATGCGGCCAGTTATTAAAGTTTCCCTCACTAGCCACTAAACAAATTTATTTACTTTAAAAGTTAATTTCACGATAAGCGTGTTAGCCAACTACGCCAACGAGGCGGGTGTGTGTGTGTGTGTATATATATATATATATATATACACAACAATAGTCTTAGTCTTAAGTCATAAGAGCAAATTTTTGTGTGTGTGTATATATATATATATATATATATACACAACAATAGTCTTAGTCTTAAGTCATAAGAGCAAATTTCAAGAAAATATCTTCTTCTCCTCTCTTTTTACCCTTAAGTAAACCATCCTTAATTTTTAGGTGATTAAGTTCCAATAACCCCTTCCGGGGATCATTGTGAGAACCCTAGATAACGAGATTCAAACCCACAGTATCATGAAAATCACTTTTTCAGTTTCAAGAAGCCGTGAAATGTCGACATCCGTCAAAATATCGAGTTAGGATTTTTTGATCGTCACAATACTTCCTTTCTCCGGGGGGTTGCGAGAAAGTAAATTCATGAGCATATTTTTAATAGAAATGTACGATGCTAAAAAATACATAAATTATAAAATCACACTGTTTGAAAATGTTGTTTATTAAATGTAATAATTAAAGTATTGCATAATAATTTCAATACAAGGAATGTAGGCAAGAGGCAAATGCAAAATTGATATAAAATAGAGATTGACTCACCACTACATAGGGTATGCCCATAGTATGATGTTTGTCAGATTGTTCACGAAGTGTATCAGATAAATGAACCTTCAACCTCCAGTGGATGGGGCGATTTGTATCAAGAATGAGAACCAGTCTTGCCATTACTTCATCCAGCTTATCAAAATCATTCTGTCGACAAACAAATGGACCTTAAAGAGACATGCTAACGAGTTTATAGAGTTTCTAGCTAGTTAACTTTAAAAAAAATATTCAAAACTATTCACAAGAGAATAGCTACCACAAATTGATATACGTCTGATAAAATATATATATATATGTGTGTGCTTTTGAAGATAATAAACGAGCAATGGCTCTTTTTAGAGTTTTCAAAAAGAGGGGGAAGGGAGGCTTCTAGCCATTCTGACCTGTGTGTTGACTTGCAAGAGGAGATCCACAACAGACGAAGGTGGTTGTATGCCCATCCCTTGAGCAGAAGCTGCGATGTCTCCCACAGTGTGGAGCAAGATGGCATGCACCTCAGAGAAATACGACTTTAGAGTCCTGTACCCCAAAGAACAGCCCCGGACCTTGCGGCTGCTCTCAAGCCAGGAGGTAAAGTAGGGGGTCACAAAAGGCGAACTCACCATACACCCAGTATGACCCTCGTCTGAAGAATGAAACGCAGATAAGATTTACTTTCCAATATTGTGTAAATGTGTTTTATCTAAGTTTTTTTTTAACAGACAAAGACAGAGAACTGGTTTTTGTAACATCTGGATCCGGGTTGGGCAACCCTATCGCCAATCGTCACAAGTGGTGAATTGACCTTTAAAGTTTAGCCAATTTGAGTTGTCAAAGTAAAATAACCTTTTTCCTGACAGTGTGCTTGATATGTCATGCATATCGTTTGAATCAAAAGTATTGTCAAATTTTACATTTAACTGTCTTACATTTTTAATTTGGGCACTTTTCATCATTTGCGTGTGAGACCTCCCAGTCTCTTTCTGCCCACCTCTGATCAATATGATTATCATAATCAACAACTATATTTTGGAAATGGAAATAAAATTAATAGCTTTTGAGGTGGGCAGCTGATTCCTTGATCTCACAAGCAAAGCATTTCCCGACTAGCCTACTTTAAAGTTCAATCCTTTACAAGAAAGGTAGGATTGTAAAATTATGTTGTTGGATTGGTAAGGATTCTAGGATATAGAATATTTTTAGTTTTTTAGAAATAGATTAACCTTTATATTAAACATTGTCATGAAATATCAAAGTACGCACACAGTAAATGGTTGCTTGATGATATAATATCAAATTTTTTGCAGAGTGGGGGCAGTTTCATAGTCAGGCTTGGTGCGCCTTAAGTGTGAAGCTATACTAAATACAGGACAACACCTACAGTAGCCCCATGGCTTCTTTGGTGCTGACCGACAGCTCACAGCTGACTTCTGACAGTCAACATTTTGGAATATACCTAAATTTTGACCGTCAAAAGTGACAGCTGCTAAACACATGTTTTTGCAGATCATATGGTTTGGCGTAGGGATACATAATTTGGTCTGGTAACATTTCAAAGCTTTTAGCTGTCAGCTCTGAGCTGTCAGTCAGCAGCATATAAGCCATGAGGCTACAGTACCTAGACCAGAATGGAATGAGCCTGTTTCGCACATGAAACTAGCCCATAACATTCAAGTCTAGGTAGGTTTCGTTTTATGTTTGGTATCGAGCCTCATTTAAGGCGTGTTAAGTCTAACTATGAAACTGACCCTAAGAGTATGGAAGGATGATAAAAACAAAGTATACCATAAGATGACAATATCTGATAGCTCGTGATCTTAATCATTCACACATTTGTAGCCGACAATTTCCGCACGCCCATCAGAGACTCTGCCTTCAAATATGAGTGAAGAATTAACCTCAGCACGGGACGACTCCTAGATAGCTCAGTGGTTAAAGCAATGGTGTACTAAGCTAAAGGTCCCAGATTCGATTCCTGTGCCCAGGTATCATTTTTCAATTTAAAGGTTATGATATATAGATGCGGCTATAACCGTAATAACTAAATATGATAGCTATGTTATTTAATTCAACATGTATAATGTGGTCAAGTTACCTAAATGGGAGATTTTCCCCAGCACCATAACAACAGCACCCAGTACTATCCCCAAACGTATTGTTGTCATGTTCAACGTAGATCTTAGAAGTTGTTTGCACTAATGTTGGCAAGGGAGCAGGCCCTTTGTATACCTGCAAAGCCATACAAACACTCTTAGATGAAGAATATTTATTACAATGTACCGCTCTGGGTTAGCCATGTAACGCCTTGGACGAGTCATCCTGCCTGTCCTTGTGTTGGGTAGACCAGATAGCGTTATTTATTTGATAGTTGAATTAAACTCAACAGAGACCAAGAAGGATCCATCTGGCTTTTATGATCACTTTAAAACAACGATGAATGTCTCTGTACAAAGCGTTCTATCATAATGCTACCCTGATAGTTTGTGACATTTCGGTTGTCAGTATGCAAGTGACCGACCTATCACCAGGCAACGACGCGACTCTTTTTTTCATATGCCCGCGAATACCTGGCGGCGGTCTTGCCAACCATCCGCGGAAAAAGAGTGGGAAGAGAATATGCTTAAGTGCAGACTTATCAGGTAACATTAATAAGCCAACGACAATAAGACAAACCAGTAAATCTATACCATCCTCCCCACAAAGATTTGTATAGGTAATTTGTCCAGTTGGATTACCACCAACTGAAACAGCTTGCTATTGTGTAATGAAAACCCTTAAGCCCCATCTACAAACTCAGTATCCATATGTCCGTGGTCCGTGTGACACAGTATAAGATTGCTCTGTCAACAGAGTCCTTATCCGCAAGTCCGTACTCCGTAGAAAGTTGACCAACTTTAAATTTCTAAGGACTAGTTTATACGAATTATTAAACACAGTTAAGTAAATATGTGTGCATGTATCAAAATAAAAGCACAATTGAGATAATTCAAATCGTGTTATAAATATGTTTATTGTGATTGTAATAGACCTTATTTAAAGTAGCTTATATCTTGGGATTTTACTCAAAAAAAGGGTATTATAGGTTATTTTATTGATCAGCTGACTAGTTGGCACTTGCTTCTTGCATTAGACAATTTTCTTTCAAAGAGTTTTATTGGATGAATTCTTCGGCTATCTCATTGGTCGGCACGGTCTCGTTGATAGTGAATGCTAATGAACAGGGTTCCTTAGATCAGTAAGCAAACAACCTAACAAGTGAACTTAAGGCAATGAATGTTAACATTAATGGTAATATATCTTACATTAGTTTGTGAACTTACATGAATTCACATAGTGGTTTGTGGAAAGAGCCATAAAGTTGGTGAGCTCATTGTATTTACTGACCGTACCCTGGAAATGGGGTTATTCTCTGAATTTATAGTTGCTCTCAAAATGGAAGCCACAAGCATCATATTATCTTGGAATCTTGGACACTAATGATTCAGACATGTTTGGATTTTAAGAAAAACTTTCAATAACCTATAGATAAACGCTGGGTAAAAACAACAAAACCAATATTATTCTTCTCCAATGACAATTATCCTTTCCTTCTTATATCAGCTGTTGCCCACTTTCCTTTTATTTCTTACACAAAAGTGCAACCGCCTTCTATCCTCCTTGTTTCTCTCTCCCCATCCTTCCTTCCATAACACCTCCTCAAACCCTACTCTCTCTTTTCATAATTTTGAATTCAAATCCCCCATAACTATCTGACACTCGTTTCCTATATATCTTTCAAGGTCTTCCTCAAACTTCTCTTTTTCTTCTGTTGGACAACCCCCATATACATATATACATACATATGTATGTATGTATGTAAGTATGACAAAGAAAAAAGGTGGAGGTGATCCAAGTGTATGAACCAAAATTGGGTGCCCAACAGAAGAAAAAGAGAAGTTTGAGGAAGACCTAGAAAGGTATATAGGAAACAAGTGTCAGATAGTTATGGGGGATTTGAATTCAAAAGTAATTAAAGAAAGAGTAGGGTTATATGGATTGAAGCAGGGGAGTGCCCTTTCACCATTACTATTAGTAATGGTGATGGAAATGGTCATCAACCTGAAGACAGAAAATCTCGGGGAGGAAAGGATTAAAGCCATGACGTTTGCTGACGACTTGATGATATGGAGGGAGAAGGAAGAGGAAGTACAGGAACAACTACAAGAATGGAATGAGGAATGTGAAATTTAGCATGGCAATGTGTGGAGTGATGGTAATGACACGGAAGAGGATAAGGCTTAGTAAAGCTATAGGGTTGGATGGAGTAGAGCTGAGAAAAGTACAGAAAGTAAAATATATTGGAAGCGTGATTGAGGAGAAAGGTGAAAGTAGGGAGGATTTAATGAGAAGAGGATAGTAGTGGGAATTGTTCTATAGGTGTGTAAGAAACCTTTATGGCAAAGGGAAGTTCCCTTGAAGGGTAAGGAAGTGATGTATAGGTCGTGCTTCGTACCCGTTGTCACATATGCAGCAGAAACTTGGAAAATTAATGTAAGAGAGACTAGGAAAGTGGAGGCCATGGGAATGAAGTTTGTGAGGAGCATGTTAGCTGTCACAAGGAGAAACAAGATTAGGAATTAAGTTACCTGGAAAATAGAAGAGGAAGCAAGCCTGAGATGGTATGGACATGTAATGAGGATGGAAAAGGGGAGGATGCCAAAGAAAATGTTGGAAATTAAGTATGTAGAAAAAAGACCGCAAGGGGTGCCAAGAACGGGGTGGGTGGAGCAGATTATAGAAAATGTGCCAGTGAGAGGAGAGGAATGGAAGAAATTAGAGGAAGAATGGTGGTAGGATCGAGGAATATGGAGGCATTTTACTAAACTGACCCAGCCACAGGCAGGAAACAGTTGTTGATGATGATGATTATACATAAAATGCTACAGTCAAGGCCCAAAATTAGCTACTTGGCGAATTGGCCGGAACTCTTTGCGCATTGGCCAGATGATCCAGCCAAATTGTTACATATTGATGGGGGGGAAATTTGAATTTGTGTTTTGGTCTGTCAAAGCGCTATTTGACAACAGCCTGGCCAGTGCCCGAAGGGCTGGTTAGTTGACATAGAACCATCCCAACCTAACTTAAACCTTACCTCAATGAAAGTATAAACAAGCTAATGATAAATAGCTCCAAATTTATTAAGAGCTTTGACTGGACAAACAAGTAAAAGTAAAAAGGCTTCAAAGTGTTAAGAACATGTTAATCTTTTCTATGTGATTTGTTAAACTTTCAAAAATGCTTATAATTACATGTAATGAAATATGTCCCACTCTAAGATTGCCCCGATGTTCTCAGTATACTTTTGGTAAAATTTGGTGGATTGCGTTGACACTTTGAAGCAATACTCTGTAGTCTAAGAGAAAGGAAATACAGCAACACTGACAAGATTAAACTTTGGGAGGAGACTACAATGAAAGTAGTATTGTGCCGGCTGTTTGCACGTGGAGACAGTTGTCTGAACTGAGTGTATGAGGTGAGCGAGCATTGAACATGTATTGGTATTCAGCGGAAGAGCATGTGTTTATTGTGAAGACGTATTGGATTGGTGGGTTCATAAGGAATTGTCAGAGGAAGGATTTAGGAGAGAACATTCAGCGCGAGATTCGGTGGTGTCTCCTCACCGCAGGTCCTGGCTGCCACCTTCAAGAATATGGAGCACAGTGTTTTATAGTGTTTGGACGCCCAAGGAGGACACTTCCAGCATGTTGTGATCAGCCCCCCCATTTCTCATACACACAGGTAGGACATATCAATGTTTCATTTAATTTCGACTTGTCTGGTCAATGTAAACTGACACTTTCTTTTCAGGGCTACCTTCGAGTGGGACACCCTGTATAAGTGAGATACAGAAAGTTATTTGCTTTAACTAGTTTCTTACGTCCATATCTAGAGCTGGTTGGCCAAAGACTGACCTGATGGTAAATTATTATATATTTGGTGCTATGATTGAATTTGGTGGCCAAAGTTAAGAGTGGTCAATCTTTCCACGAACTAACTCTTGTTTTGGCCGTGCCATATATATAAGGCAGAAAGTGTGTGAGTGTGTGTGTATGCACATGTGTTTGTGCCCAATAAAAGATAACCCACTTTCAAAATTCATGAGCTAGAAAGCTAAGAATTGGAATAAAGGTGGAGGAATTGTCCCATATAACCAGAAAAATCTAATAATTGTAAATTTAAAAACAGCATGCTGGGGAATGAGGGGAAGGCTATAATACAAAAAAACATTTTATCTGGAGTAAAATAATTAAATTTGACAGGGTAGTAGTTAATCAAATAAGTTATAAAATTTGAAATTTATTAAATGGGAATCAATTTCCAGAAATAATAAAAACAGCTACTCTGTGTGATAGGAAACTTAAATTAGGCAGGTTGCTATTGGGCCAACTTCAAATGAGCATTAAGTATGGAAATTTGGAATTTAAAAATGTTATTCCCTGAAATAAAGGGTGTTACGGTGTATGAACAGAAAACAAACAAACTAAAAAACACACTTTTATGCTATATAGAAAACTGAAATTTGCATTTAATGTAAGGGAAACACTCTAAAGACAAGTCTTCAATATTTCGAAATCTATAGTTGGGGGTTGCGGAAATGGGGAATTTTAAAATATACAAAATACTAAACATTAGTATTCATTGTTGTAGAAGATTAAAATTTATCAGGTAAGTAAGTATAAGGGCCTCTGCAAATAGTTACAACATTTTTAGATTTCAAAATAAAGGGCCAGAAAATGGGTGGCTGGGGAAGGGGTTGTTATAATTTCCAAAACTAATATATAAAAAAACCTTCCTGGTATAACTAAAAATTTGAAATATTTACATGCATGTAAAGAAACAACCTCAAATAACTTGAAGAGTATGAAAATGTTTAGTTTCTAAACAATAAATTCTGTAAACTAGGGAGTTGGGCCAGCAGAGGCGTAACTAGACAGTAATTGGCCCATCGCAAGGTGAGCCCCCTTCCAATAAAATAAAGCCTCCCTCGCCCCCAAATTTTTTTTTATGTGCAATTGTAGATTATAATAAATCACATTAGCATTTCTTATTCTTTTATAAATTTTGTAATAAAGATCAACATTTTGTCTGATAAAATTGCTATTATAAACAAAACCATAAACAATATAAACACTTAAAACCGAGACTAAACAAACATCGCCATTTAAAACACTTTCCTCTTACTTTGATCTCTGCGAAAATGTCTATAATTTTCTCAAAGTTTTCTTTTTTAGATTTATTTGTACCTATCTTGTTAAATATTGATTTTACAGAAAAATATGCACATAGCTTTTTTTGTAGAACATTAAATTATGCAAAATAAAGTGACTATTGACTTAACATTTTATTGAATGGTAAGATTTTTAATCAACACTTTTGTTTCTTACCAAATTAATTTTAGGCGGGTGGCCTGCGTGGTGGGCCGCATTTGATTGTGTGCTTGTGGCATTTTGCCACCTAAGCCATCCTATAGTTATGCTGCTGGTTTGGGTGATTGAAATGTCCAAAACTTATAGAATAAAAACCCCTGTATGGTTGTAGAAAATTGAAATTAAGTAGGGATAAATAAAGTATTGAAAGAAAATTTTGTTTTTTAATGTAGCCTGGAAAATTGGATAGCTAATAAATTCAAAAACTAATAGGAATAAGCAATTCATGGTGTACTAGAGAAATGAGATATTAAGAGGAGGTAGGAAGACTACCCTAGATAATCAGAAAATACTATAAATTTGGAAATTGGTTTTAAGAAATGGAAATTCTGAAACTTAACAAACCAATAGAAAGAATAACTCTTGATGTGTTAGAAAATTGGAATTATTTACAGGCAGATGAAAAAAACCTAAAAATAAAAATTGATAAGTTATATCTTATTTTTTATATCCTTCTTATTTTATATTCTAGTACAACATGTTTCCGTGATTTTTCACCATTCTATTAGAAATTTGTGAAATTTTATATGGAATAATTTTTACTAAATTCTCACTTAAAATTATTCCATATAAAACTGTAAGATTTCGCTAACTTTCTAATAGTATGACATAAAATCAATCATCTTTAATACAAATAAGACTTGAAGATGGGGAAAAATCACCGAAATGTGTCATTGCCATAGAAGAAAAACTAAATCATATATAAAATAAGGAGAAGGGAGTAAAAAAGAAGATATAACCTATCAATTATTATTACTCCTTACCAAATTAGAAATATAGATTAAAGATTTTCTTAAAGGGACTCTATTAGTGTATGGATTACTTTGCTAAAAAGAAGAGATATAAAAATTAGTGGCTATATAGAAGAGACAGATCAATTATAGTATACAGCTCCTATCAACGTATCTCAGTGAACCGTTATGCTTTTTGGAAAACCATGCTTATTTTTTAAAATATGTTTCTGTAACATTATCTATTATTTAATTTATGCTCTTTGGTCAACTGTGATTACCTTTTATCCATTATGTTTCTGTAACACTGTATATTAATTGCTTCGGTGGCTGCAAGGTGTAACAGGCTACTCTTTCAGGAGGCTGCACTGCCAATGTTGGGGAGATCGGGGTTTGAATCTCAGTCGGTGTACTGGAGATGGTTTTTACAAAATGGTTTTCTACTCTCCTTTCATGCAAAAGAAGGTACGGTACAATTCCTCTAAATATAACTTTACTAATCCCTAAAGCCATTAATGTAATGAGTACATAAACATGTATAACTCAAACAAGTAGTAAGACGTGGTGCTAAAAAAAAAGTATATTACTTTGTTTCTTGTTATCTTATGGTCATGATTAGACAAAGATTGAGTTGCCAATGCATTATGTTTGTTTAGCTGGGTAATGTTTTGTTTTGAAGGTTTATTTTATTTTTGTTTATTTATTACCATAATTAGTTTTGTATTGTACAAGTAGTATTTATATAAACAAAAATTGTTAGCTGGGAGTCGAAAGTTCTCATTTAATATAATTTTAATGCGGCTTGCCCACGTGACACATATGTCACATATCCAGCAGAAACATGGACAGTGAATGTAAGAGAAACTAGGAAAGTGAAGGCCACGGGGAATCAAGTTTGTGAGGAGCACGTTAGCAGTCACGAGGAGAAACAAGGATGCCGAAGAAAATGTTGGAATTGAAGTATGTGAGAAAAATAATGCAGCGGAGGCCAAGAAAAAAAGAGTTGGGAGGAGCCGATAACAGAAAGTGTTCAAGTGAGAGGAGGAGAAGAATGGAAGAAATTAAAGGAGGAAGAGTGGTGGAAGGATAGTAGAGGAAGATGTAGGTATTTTACCAAACAGACCCGGCTACAGGCTGGAAACGATGATGATGCCCAAGTGAAGAATGGGTCAAAATGCTAGATCGGCTGTTCCCACCTTGGTCTCACAAAATTTTGTTCAGAGGTGGCGCAGGTTTAAAATTACTAGGATAAATACATATTAATATTTACATTGAAAATAAATAATTTAAATCAATTAATTGTTATATAATTTAATCATTTTGATGCATTTTCCTATTAATTAAATATAATACAGTTAATGGGAAAATGTTTATTAACTAGTAGGTTTTCCAATCCTAGTCTTTGTTTTATATTAAACTACACTCCTCACTAAATTTGGGTTTTTTTTACCAGTTTTTTCTAAAATGTTTCTATTAATTTGTTTATTTCATGCAAATGTTTGGATAACCTTGAATTTCACAAAACTTTATATAGTATAAACTTAACATCCATTATTGTTTCCAGCTTGTGGCATGGGCCAGTTTTTTATTCAAGCCACTACCGGCTGGCTAGGCCTGTCGTAGCTTCATGTATCTTATAATCTAACTTAAGACTATGACAACACAACATCCAGTCCCCGACTGTTAATTCATCACTGTGAAAGAATAAACCCATATTTTTATCAATGATAAATTTTTCAGTCATGCGGGGAATTCAACCAGGGACTTTTAGCTCAGTAGACAAACACGCTATCAATTGAGCTAAGATGTCGGTCTATGATATAGGCCTAGACAGCTTTTTTTAATTAAAGGTCCCCAAGAATGAGTGTTGGTAGATACATGTGACACTGTGTGTTATGATTTACGCAATGCTTAAAGCAAAAAGCTAATGAATATGAAACACCATCTTGAAACACAGCACACTGATTGCACCAGTAAGCTAATTTAAAAAAAAAACACTGCTATAACAACCAATGTGATAAAAAAAAGTATAGGCCCTACTTTGTTTAGTATAAAGTTCTTGACAGAATCACTTGGTATAAAAAAAGCTAGTTCGAAAGCCATGATAAACAATTGAGCTCTATTCCTAATGTAGAAAGATTTCTGATATAATTGGGGAAATAAACATTTTACATAAATAACATTAGTGTGCATAACCACTTTGGTGGCCAGTTGGCTAATGCGCTAGTTTAGTGTTGAGCCAGACTGACGAGGAGGGAGATCGAGGATTTAATCTCGGTCGGGTGAAGTGGGGTGTTTTTTCCTGAATGATTTTCTACTCTCCTTCCACACAAATACAGGTTCACTTCCTCTAAATTCAACCTGCCCAATCCCTAATTCATTGGCGTAATTAGTACTTAAAAGCATACAACCCAAACGGGTAGTAAGACATGGTGCTAAATATACTGATCACTTATCATTAATTAAATAAGAATGAATAATTTATTTAGGCCAATTTTTTAGCATCGTGTCTTACTATCTGTTGAAGTTATACACAAATGTAGGCCTACTAATTATGCTAATGAGTTTGGGATGAGGAATGTTGAATTTAGAGGAAATGGACCTGCATTTGTGTGTGGGGGTTTTTGACCAAAAAAAAAGCCTCAGCGCAGCCGGCCAGGATTTGAATTTCAATGTCTTTGTCATCAGCAATATAGTCTATTGCGAGAGTGAAACCTTAATGGCCACCGAAGCAAATATGCGAATTTGTTTTGTTTTTTAATCAGAAGAAGGGTTTTTATAATAGAGAGAGGATGTAATTTATTTTTAAATTGGGGATGTGGGATGCAAGGGGGGGGG
>CABFOW010003056.1:23201-39130 GCA_902141385.1 Timema californicum | reverse complement strand
GGGGGTAGTGAAATCACATATATGTTAGGTTAAATGCTATACAAGGCCAAGTTTTGAAATTGTTATAGATCCACTGTGGGCAAAATTAATCTCATTTCAAACTATTCTTCTACAAACTTTCTCTTTAAAATCCTTAAGAACGAAATACTCCATTTGGTCTCTTGATATGATGTACAGTTATTGCTTATGAGGTGACAACACACATTTGGTACCATTCTGTGACAATTTTATTTGGATAGATAATTTTAAATAATCATAAATGCAAATTGTGAATCTATAGGTCTATTTGAACAAAAAAGTATTACTATATTACTAAACCTAGATATATGCTTAAACTATATAGTCAAATAAGCCGTGCCATCAAAAGTTTTAGGGGGTCATTTGGAGGCCACATTTGGCCATTTAAGTGGATAATCTGTAGCTGTATTTTGTAGAAAAGACCTTTTAGAAAATAAAAAATGTTCTTCCTATGAAAATTGAAATGTAGCTTAGAAGAACAAGCGAAGGGTGAGTTTCAAGGAAGGGTAGGTATTTAATGACAACATGGATAGATAACAGAAAAGTGCCTTTAATTATCATCGAACAACCCTTGTCCAGATATAATAACTTCAGCGTGCACATTGACGCCAAAGGTGGAGTTGTCAGTAGAATATTCTAGTTATTGTTGCAGTATAACTAAACCACATTTTGGCCTGAATGAGTGAGTTATACTTTTTTACAAGGGTTAGCAACCTTTTATTAGTGTTGTTTCGAAGTAATGTTGAAAGTCGCAGTGTGCCAACCAACCTAAGGCCCACCCAAATCATTTATATCTTTATACTAGTTAACTAGTACAGTTATATTAAAACAAATTTAAGTTGATCTTGTAAAATGTAAATGTAACAACATTTTTTCTAAATCAAATACATTAAATAACTACTATTTCTTGAATATCTAATATTTTAATATAAATCAGAGAGATCATAATAAATACAAAAGTTATAAAATGTATTTTGCAAAAATTAAGTTCTGAAGACATTATTGTGAAATTTTGCCAATGGGCAAGGAAGGGTGCCGTTGAAAATCGCTCCGCGTGCCAAGAGTGGCATGCGTTCTGTAGGTTGCCAACCCCTAACTTAGTATATAATGTGTGCCATGATGACTCAAACATAAACCTTATTCGTAAGAAGTAGGGAGTGTTGGGATGTACACTGCGCTTACACTGAAAGTAGCAAGCTTACCTTGTCTATGGCAGAGTTTATATTATAAGGCAATACTGTAATTGGTGTAGGTGAGACTGTTATCTGCTTTGGTGGCAGCATGGTTTAAGGTGTCACAATAGACTGGTTGCAGATGACAGGGAAATCAAGATTCTAATCCCGGTCGGGTGTAGAGAGGAGTGATTTTTCCTAAATGGTGTTTTAATGTCCCTCCACTCAAATGCAAGTAGAACACTAAATTCAATCTTCCTCATCCTTATCACACGTAAGTAGTAAGATGCGGTGCTAAAAAAAAGTAAGATTGCTTGCTGTCTTTTAGGGTAAAGAGAGTGTACAGTTCTTTACCGTTGCTAAAATTGTCTAGCTCTAAAGGACCTCCTAATCATCATCATATGGTATCATCATATGGTATCATATGAACCTGTCTCACCCCACAAATAACGTGCAGCTCAGGCAATACAGCTCGAAACAGGTATCGCACCGTGTTGCAATTTTCAGTAGCCTTCATTAGAAAACTATGGAATTGAAATCGGGTAAACTATAGGCCTACTAACTCTTTTTTAAAATACATCAAAATTGAAAAATAGTTATTTCAAAATTAGGAAAACATTTCACCCACCCCAATTTCATTGTTATCATGTGAGGAATGCTGAAAACTGCGTTTTGATAAGAATTTTAGTTTGGCCATAATCATGTACCAGCTCTTAAGCTTCTTTTCTTAAAGAAACCTTCAAAGGTTGAGGTGGAGGAGAAAATTCTAACTACTACTGAGCAAGGCAGTGCCCATGCTCCAAAACCCCACGGTGCACCGCCTTTGTTGTAGCTATGACCAACCATAGATATTACCCAATCACCAACCGACTTTTCTCTCGCCCCAATTGTCTTTTTGGGAGTAAATCTCCCCGGAATCGGCAGTCTAATTTAACACTGGCGTAAAACGTTAGACCATACTGCCACCTAAGTAGGTAGTGATTAATCCATGTTTTTATCAATGGGGAAGATTTTTTTTCTGTAGGTCGTTAAAATAAAAAGACCAACCCTACAAGGGTCATTTTAGCACCGTGTCTTACTACCCGTTCGGGTTATACGCACTTACGCTAATGTGTAATGGTAGGGTGACTGTGATATGAAATGGAGGACCTACAGTTTAACGTGGGATCCGAACCACGGTGGAGGCCTGCCTGGCATTCCCCATATTCACAAGTTGTGATTAATCCACGTCTTGTCAGAGGTGAAAGAAGGGTTTGGCAATAAGATAAATCTGTGCCGGGACCGAGGGTTGAACCCCAAAACGCCCAGCACAGAAGTCCGACACCTTACCCCTAGACCGCCAGGTCACCAAATTGCCATATAATAAAATTCAAAGAAATTGTTTATGCTATAAAGACATAAGTAGGTCCTACATATATTTTTGCAGGATTTATATAAGGTACGACCTTTTTTCTTTTAGGTCTATCAATTAATCATTTTGTTTAGAGTGGAATCTCGTCCATCCAGTATAACTAGGACCAGGTGTCATCCAGATAATCCTGAAATTAAAGGAAAAGGTGGGGGTGCCAGCCCTTGCACTCGCCAGCAACACACATCCGTATGCTGGAAAATTCGACCGAAGCAGACGTTTGTTGACGTAACACAGTATTAGCTCTGAACAAGTTACAGCATACTGTACAGTACTAAATAAAGTTCTGTACCACTGATACTGATAAGAGTTTTAGTTCAATATAGCAGGCTACTGTACTCACCCTACATCTAAAGTATCATAATTAATTAATCTAGGCCTATTCAAAAGATTTTTTTTAATAATCAATTTATTTGTCCCATAAAAATTTGTTACAAATAAATATTTTTAAAATCAAAGTTTCAGTCCAGATAAACTGTAAACTCGGATCAATGAGGGCCAGATATATGAGATTCCACTGTTAAGTTATTTATGATGATGGTTAAATAATAATTTGTAAGGAGTGGAAGGTCAGGAGTTTCTAGGACCTCTGTGTATACACTGTTGTTTTTTAATAAGAATGGAAGTGTGAATATTTTAAAATAATCCTCATTATTTCTAGCCAATCATATGGAGTTGATTGCTATAGATCTTAATTTCACAAATATAAATAGACTACAAATTTTAACAAGTTAATTATGTGAATGTGTCTGACCAAAAAATTAAAAATTGACAAGTATTCTAGGTAAAAATAAATGGATCAGCCCTCTTTTTGTGTGTCCTTAAATTAGTGTGCAAGATGCAGTTATTAGTACTAGTACCAAACAAAAGAGACTTAATTAGGCTAGTTTCTAAGCATCTCTAGGCCTGAATATGTATAGCTTTGATTGTAAAATTGATCCCAAATTAGCTTGAAATTAGATGTATTGTAGATGGACTGTAAACGATAATAAGAAAATATATCTTGGTATTAAAGAAATTGTAATTGAAATTTTATTCTGTTTCTAAATATATGTCAAGATAGCATATCATTTAACCCAGCAGTGATGTGTGGGGTGTACCACACCCCAACCTTTTTTTTTATTGTAATAGCTGATAGATGGCAGTCAATAAAACTCATGAGAGTTCATATACCCTTCACAGTGCCAGTGACATGGTGTTTGACTGTTGTGCTAGGAGCAGTGGGGAGGAAGGCGAGACTGTCAGGTAAAGAGAGCACTGTTGCTCTCACAGTGCCGGCTCTGGTGTGATGGCAGAAGGAAGTGTTGTTTTTTTACTCAGCGTGTGTTGCTCTTAAAAACCATGTACTATATTCTTGAATGTGATAAAGTGTAGAAGAGTGTAGAGTTAAGATAATTATTCTGCTTCCAGCTATTCTATGTGATTCATTTTTTTTTCTGTTCTTTTATTTAACAGAAAGACTAAATGCACTTGCAGTACTTTCAATGTAGAAAAATTTCCTCAATTGTCATCCAGAGATCAAGGATAAATTTATTGAACTTTTTGCGCAAATTAAAACCAGAAGAATGGATTTAATTTTTAAATGAATAAACAACAATTAATAAATAAATAACAATTTAAGTTAAAGTAAAAAAAAAAATTTTTTTTGTTAGGATTTTATCAAGTTCCTGAATAAATTTTCTTTTTATACATGTTTTTTCCTTTTACACAATTTTAAAACAAAGGCTAAACATTTTCTGGAGCAGCAACCCCACTAATTTTTAGCTATGAGCCGCCAGTGGCTCTGGCGCTTTAGTGCTCTTGAGTAGACGTCCCCGGCTTTCAGAACATCCTTTGCCATAGGAATACCTTCAGGCTCTTCTTCCATTTCTTCCTCCCCCTCTTCATCAAAGGACTCCTGCTGCTCCATGATTATATTGGCGTCATCGAGGGTGCCCCAAACATCATCGTCTGCTGCTATGTACTCTTTATATGTGCAGTCTAGGGCTAATCTCTGCCATGTTTCCGCATCGCACGACCGAGTAAAAGTCAGGTGGGCAGACGAAGGTGCTGTTGTTGGGCCAGGCTGCGGTTCCATGGAGGGGCCCCACCTGCAGTGCCGTGAAGGGGCCTGGCTGGGAGCTGGTGTCCACTGGCAGTAGGTCATCTGGGTCTTTGGCGCTGGCAGCGGCGGGAAACACGCAGACAGCAGCCTCTTCGTTGACTGGTAGGACAAAGTGGGTGTGTCGGAAGCGGTTGGCGATTACTGCCAGTCTCACGGCCCTCCAACTGGCGAAGATTCCTTGCATGGTCCTGAACACATCCCACTTTTTGACCTCTTTGCCCATGTCAAGATTCCACACCATCCTCCGCACAAGCATCTCGCGTAACTTCACTTTCACTTGCTGAATTATCCCCTGGTCGAGGGGCTGAAGCATGCTGGTGGTGTTCTTTGGCAGAAACACCAGTTCGATTTTCCTGAGTTTGTCTAGAGCAGGATGTGAGAGGCAATTGTCGATGAAGAGTGTGATTTTTCTATTTGTGGCATCCATCTTTGAATCTAAGCCTTGAAACCACCTTGTGAACACCCCAGAGGTCATCCATGCCTTTTTATTAAAATCACAAGGCAGGATGTTTCCCTTGAAACCCCCAGTTTTCTTGAACTTCCCGATCACGATGGGCTTCATCTTATCCCTGCCGTCCATGTTGCAGCACAGAAGGACAATGAGGCACTCCTTACTCCTCTTCTGCACCCTTGCACATATCCCCTTTCACACCAAGAGTTTGATCTGGCATGAGGTTGAAGAATATCCCCAGCTCGTCAGCGTTGTATACATCTTGAGGCTGATAGTGCCTATGGATGTTTTGGAGCAATGGCATCCCCTCCCTCACCGGTGTTGGGTCGACGGATGTGCTTTCACTTCGATGATCTTGTGGTTGGATATTCTTCGACACTTTGAAACGCTCTCTGCACACACTTAAACATTTACAGTTTTCTACATAACATCAGGGCAAATTCATCGACCTTCCTTTGCATCAACGGTCCATTTATAGGCACATTTTGCGCTCTATGCTGGCTGAATCACTCCGGCATAGCCTGGTCCAAATATGCATGTGTTGGTTGCACCATTCAAATTTTTGGCCTTCCTTCTGCACTGCATTCACAATTTCTTTTCTCATTGTGAGAATCGTGAAAGTGTCGACTTCAGGATGCCATGCCGCCGCGCAGCGTTTGTCTTTGTAATCTTCTTCTCATCCACTTCCTGGATGATCTTGTTCTTCTTCATGAGTGTCAAGAAGGTCCTCTTTCCACTCATTTCGTCTAAATTATAAGTTTGTATTAAATAAAAAAATAGTGTGGGTCATCAAAAATTGTTCACAAAATCAAGAATCAAAATAAAAATGCCAAAAACAAGCCTGGCGTGTGATGTAGCGGCAGTCACGCTCAGGGAAACATTGTCCTGCTTGTGGGAGGGGGTAGACAAGGTCAAGTGTTATTGGCTGGTGTCTATTTTTATACCTGACCCACCCCAGTTACTAGCAATAGAGCTCTCACCAAGATAATAACCTAAATAAGTGCCACAAACACATTTTCAAGCCAATTTCCTTAAAACTTTTGACCCCTTACCCTCATTTTTCACGGTTCCCCAAAAAAGGGTCGTTACTTCGAGGCGGACTCTATTCTCGGAGTCGTAGAATCGAGGGTTGGTTGTATATATAGTGATGAAAATAAATAAATCTATTTTTTTTTTGTAAATTTTCAATGTTTATTTTATAAATTTTTTTTTCCCAGATGGATCAAAATGGGCCTGTAGCAAAAAGAGTAAGGGGTCTTATTAGGGAATTAGAAGAAGAGGATTCAGTTAATTTGGATGATGATGAAGAAGAGGACATTATTTTAGAAAGTTTGCATGATTCTCAATCAGAGCAGGATGAAGATTTTAATAATGAAGAGGAAGAAGATATTAATTCATCATTTTATCTGGGCAAAGATAAAATTACAAAATGGAAGAAAGAAATTCAGCCTTTGAATGTCAGAACTAGAACTCACAATATTATTTATCACCTTCCTGGTGTGATTGGCAATGCAAAAATTGCCCCGACACCAATTGATTGCTTTTTTTATTCACAACTACCAAAATGATACAGATTTGGTATTATTCACAAATTCGCGAATTGTACGCAGAAAAAGCGCTATAAACAACAGTATGTGGTAAAGAATACAAACAAAAGGGAAATAAAAGCAGTTTTAGACCTTCTCTATTTATCTGGAACACACAAGGCAAGTCGTTTGAATTTTAAAGAGCTTTGGGCAGATGATGAAACTGGGGTTGAGATTTTTAGATTAACAATATGCTTGCAAAGATTTCGTTTTTGACTACGGTGTCTTAGGTTTACTACAGTGACTCTCACGAAGCTAGAAAATAAGTGGATAAGTTATCAGCAATCCAAAATTCACTTTAAGAGTTTGTTCAACTGCAAGATGCACTACTCTCCAGGAGAATATGGAACTCTGGATGAAAAGCTATCTAAGCATGAAGGGGACGCTGTCCATTTCGTATGTTCATTCCAAACAAGACTGCCAAATACGGGATTAAAATGTTTGCATTAGTTTATTCTAGAATGTTTTACACAGTCAAACTAAAAGTTTATGTAGGAAATCAGCCAGAAGGCCCCTTCAAAGTTAGTAACAAGATTGATGATTTGATTGAAAGCCTTAGTATATTACCAATTTATAAATCTGGAAGGAATGTCACAACTGATAATTGGTTCACAGGTGTCAACATTGCTACAAAGTTGTTGGAGCACAATCTCAGGATAGTTGGAACTTTATTTAAGAACAATAGAGAAATTCCCCCATCATTCACAAAACGCACGGGGAAAGGCGGCTCATTCTAGCTCAATTGGTTTTGATAAAGATAAAACATTAGTTTCATATGCGCCAAAGATTGGGAAAGTTGTCCTGCTATTGTCAACAATGCACCATGATGCAGCCGGTGATCATTCAACTGATGAGAAGGCCAAAAGTGAAATCAATACCTTTTATAACACGACAAAATGTGGGGTAGATGTGGTAGACAAACTGAGTGCTTCTTACAATGTGTCCAGAAACAGTAGGTGTTGGCCTCTGACCATGTCCTTTGCACTTGAATGAAGGTGGCGAGTATAAATGCCTAAATTATTCACGAAGCAAACATCAAAACAAACAAAATTTGAAGAAAGTTTCTAATGAATTTGTCAATGGCACTGCTCAAAGAGTATATTTCAGACAGGCAGAAGGCAAATCTTCCAAGAGAGCTGACCTCAAAACTAAAACAACATGCTTCAGAACCAACATCAAGCAAAGAACCCATACAGATAAAACTATAGTATGATTTTGTAGGAAGAACAGTAGAAGTTAGTTACTAAAGTTACTAAAACAATGCTAATATATTCATACATAAAGTCATGTCATCTGTAGATATTACTTTTGATAGATATTATCAATACCTATCAAATAACACAAATAATATAAGAAAATATTATCAATGTTGGCCGCAAGGAAATATGTTTTGATTTTCTCTACTGTTCTTCCAACCAAAATCAGGGTATATCTACCCAAAGTCGTTGTTTTGCATGTCCTAAAAGTAAAGATCATAAAACAAAGAGTACACATGTCATAAATGTGACATACAATTGTGTTTAAAACATATCTTTCCTGTGTCTAAGGGTTGTTCGGCACCAATATTGCTAAAAGAAGATTCTAAATGAAAAGTAATAGTAATAATAATATTTAGCACTGCGTCTTACTACTCGTTCGGGTTATACGCTTTAAGTACTTAATTACTCTAATGGATTAGGAATTGGGAAGGTTGAATTAGAGGAAGTGAACCCGCATTCGTGTGGAGGGAGAGTGGAAAACCCTTTAGGAAAAACCACCCCCAGTTCACCCGACTGAGATTCGAACCACAGATCTCCCCGTCCTCAGCAATCGAGCTCGAGTCGACAAGCGCGTTAGCCAACTACGCCACCGAGGCGGGTTAAATGAAAAGGTTTTTTTTGTTGTAATTTTCATACTTTTAACAAACTAATTCTTATAAAAAATGCTTATTCAGGCAATTAAAATAAACATTATATATATATAATTTTGGTATAATATATTTATAATAATGTGAAAAAAAAAATTATTTCAGAAAAGGGAGGGGAAAGTTCACTTTGTTTTATTATTTCTATAATTGTATAAAAATATATAAGGTGGCAAACTTGATGGGTTTTTTTTAACTTCTAAATATTAACAAATATCACTCGTTTATCATTTTGCTAAAATATTTTATTATTAAATCTAAATCAGGTATGGGGTTCCTCACACCTCACCACACTTCTGGTGTAATTTTTCAATGCCACACCACCGCCGGGTTAATTCTTGTAATAGTTTATTAGACCAAAAGATTAAAAATGTTGGTCACAAAATAAATCACACTTGAATGACATAAAAAGAATGTCACCCATTGCTATTTTCTATAAATATGCCATATTTTAACACCATATTATGGATAAAATATGTTGTAAAGAAAGGAAATCATTATTACCATTTCTTAACCTCTCAAAAAATTGCACAGTGTAATGATGAATGTTAAATAATGTGTAATGCGCAGTAATTTTTTTGTTTGTTTACCGCTTGCTCAATAATATACACGACTATCATTACGTTTCTTCATATTACGAACTATGACGTAATCGCTTGTAGTTGCCTTTGTAGTTGTTGCACAATGTTGACAAAAAATACAAATGTCATTAATTTAATAGCGGACTGAACATTTCCACGACCTCAAACGTTTATTCTAGTGGTAAACAGAATGTGAGCAGAGTGACAACTGTAGAAATAATAACTAAATATAGCCATAATAAAAATAAGTAAATAATTAATAAATGGGCTTGAACAAGATGTAACCATAGTGAAAATAAGTAAATAATTAATAAATGCGCTTGAACAAGATGTAACCATAGTGAAAATAAGTAAATAATTAATAAATACGTTTAAAACACTTGATTAGTACAAATTATCATACAAATTGGAACCATATTAAGGAAAATAACCAAGTGTGCTTGTGCCGCAATTTCAAATATAGAAACTGTGGCACCTTAAACTGGGCGATTTTAGACGACTAGTTGCATGTCTGATATAAGTTCAAGGTCAAATATCTTAAAATTTCTAGAAGATCCAGGTTCCAAGAATATGTAGGGTTGTTGTAGGTACCTATTACTACCTACACGACCAAGTGCACTCGTGCCGCATTTTCTAATATAGAAACTGTGGCACCTTAAACTTGGCGATTTTAGACGACTAGTTGCATGTCTGATATAATTTCAAAGTCAAATATCTTAAAATTTCCAGAGGATCCAGGTTCCAAGACTATTTAGGATTGTTGTAGGTGCCTAGTATATAGAAATTATTATAAACAACATGTCATATTATATGGTTGATGATTTTAAAATTTAGGAACAATTTTAACTGGCGATAACGATATTCGATCGGCAACTAGGAAAAGTATACAGTCTGGAAATACATGCTATTACTCGGTTGGTAAGTTGTTAACATCTCGCCTGCTGTCAAGGAGTGTAAAATTTAGACTATACACTAACGTGTTTTACCGGTTGTTCTCTATGATGGTAAAACATGGTATCTTACTTTATACAACCAAAACAAATTTACGGTGTTCTAAAACAAGGTACTTAGAAATATATTTGGACCAAAGAGGGATGAAGAAACTGGGGATTGGATTACACGCCTTAAAATAGTTTTAAGACAGTGTTAGTGTTATTGAATATAGTAGATTATGGTGGGCAACAAACGCAGCGCGAATAAAACCATTAGACGCATTATAGCACCAGAGCCATGGTTCGGGATCTCTATAAGGGTTAGGAGAAACAGTGTTAACTTCTCTGCTAAACACATTAGCACTATTGTAGTGTTTTATTTAATTTTTGTTTTTTAAAATCTCAATTCATTTGCATTCACCTTTTTTTATTTTATAAAAGTTGCTTTAAAATCGTGAAAATTGAAATTTAAAATACGCCATTATTGTATTTATGAGTTTGTTGCTTTAAAAACTTAAAAATTTAAATTTAATATCTTTTTTTTAAATGAGATTGCTTTATTTAATATTAAGTTTGAGAGCTTTTAAAATGTGTATTTATAAATTTGTTCATAGCCTGTTTCACAATCACCAAATGAGAACGCTACAAGCACAAGTTGGATTAAGTTTTGGCTGGCAAATTTGTATTTATCTTTGAACGTATTGTGCCTTTTCGGGATGTTCTTAACACAAATAAGACACAATAATGGCATGCACCAATTATTTGTAATAATTTTTTGAATGCCTATTAAAATATTTGCTAGACCTGTTAGTTAATGTGAATTTATTACCTACTCAAGCCATTTGAAACTAAATACTTTGTGGTTTAAACTACATTAGCCTACATTTACTTCACAAAGAAGTGTATATATCCTCATAATTATGTTTCTATCTCTTGCTATTGAGCATAAAGTTCCGAGATCTAAAATTAGAGCTAATGAAATAATGTATATAAGATAACCAATTACAAATGTACTTGGCACAGTTTTACACTTTAGTACTTATTATAGTTTTGCATTAAGTTGATAGTAAGTTTGTCATCCACCTAGCGCTCAAATTCCTGTACTAGCTATACAGACTTTGGTGTGATCATACTACAGAGCGCTACTATTATATACTTTTATTATCTATGACCAGAGATCATAGAGATTAGAGTATTTTCATTATCTATCACTGCTTTAGAAAAAAAAATTTAATTGAAGTATTTTTCGCATGCTGCTCAATGATATTAAGAGTATAACATTTCTTCAAAATACCTTAAAAGTTGTATTCATAAAAATTAATAGTTATCTATATCTACATCCAAAATGACAGCCTTTGAAGGTAAATATATAGTGATTAATTAATACAAGTTACATGATGAAAAGTACAAGAATTTGGACATTTTACCTAAATGTCTTAGTTCGAATTATTCTAAGAATTTTGAAGTAATTTCACTAATTGTAAGCCTACGCTTGTCGCGCATTTAAAAACTGTTAATATAGATAATTCTGTCCCAATATTCCTGAGTTACCAAATACCAATGGCCCAGCCATTAAAACTTGAAAATATTCCAATCGTTCAACACCACTGGTGAACCCAAGTAGGATTATGGATGGGAGTAAGTAGTGCTTCTAACCCTCCTCATCTCCCTCAAGATGCAACTAATTGTTACATTTAATTATAAACATTTAAAGCACTTATAATTTTGAACACTTCAGAGGGGTCAATTGTTAGATATAGGCCTACTAATTTTATGACTTTTTTTTTAAAGGCCAGTCTACAACCAACATACCCGCTTGTCAGTCGGACTTGCAACTACACAATCGCAAATGCACTCGTAATTACGATTTTATTAAATACAAAATAGACTGTACAATGAAAAGTCGTAAAACATAATTTCAACCAATAGGAACAAACATCAATGATGACTATAAAAGTCAAATTCATATTAATGTTTTCAAATAGGAAATAAATATTTAAATGGTTAAATACACGTGATTTTAATTGAAAATCCTGTATTAATTACTATACATTTCCAACCATTTTTGTCATAAACCAAATAACTTCATATTATTTGATTTTAGTAGTCCATCCATATTTGTTTTTTGATTGGCTGAACGCAAGCCAATGCAACTACATAAACGCAAGAGATGGACAAAGTTCATCTCCTTCCGACAAGCTGGTCCGACAGTTCTGACATACGATTGTGTTTGCGTAAGCTATTGTAGACAGACAAATTTGCGTTATTGCGTAGTTGCGATTCCGACAAGCGGGTGCGTTTGGTTGTAGACGGGCCATAAAGATAATATAACACGAAAATTGAAAAGTGCCCCAAAAGTTCTTATTAAAATAAAGTGTAAGGTCACTACACAAAATATCTCCAGTTTAAATCATCCTCCCCCTGCCTCTTGCCTCCAAACAAAATATTACTTTGTCATAATATAATATATTGTAGATAGTATAAAATTGAACTTTATTCATTGATCCCAAAATCATAATGATTATCTCTAATGAGCTGAATACTCTTAAACTCACTGTTTATTGAGGGAGTAAAAAACACCAAAAGGCAGGAGAAACTAAATATATACTAGTAACAAAATAAAGCTACTTGCTTTAAAATCCCTTCTTTGTACTTGAAACAAGCCTGCATTTACTTATCGATGACATTAAGTTTTATTTAAAAGTGGTAGGCCTAAGTGTATTTATTGTTGTGAACATTGAAATATGTTCCAAGTATTAAACAGAAGACAGCTTTGTTCCCTATTATTGTGGACAACTAGAAGATTTGTTGGTTATTCTTCTTCTGATGTAGTAGTGACTATGTTGATCAAGCCAGGAAAAAGTGGATACCAATGTGATATTAATGAGAAAAGAGGTTGAGGTTTTTTTGTATACACTGAGGATTTGATCCTCAACAATATAAAGTTTTTTGTATACTCTAGATTGAGTTATGATTAGAAGATAATGTATGGTCTGGTCTGATCTGGAGGCCTCACTGAGCTTGGCACTAAATAAATTAATATCCTATCAATAATAATAATTATTATTATTAGCAGCACCGCATCTTACTACCCGTTCGGGTTGCACGCACTTTACGCTAATGTGTAATGGTAGGGTGATTGTGAGATGAAATGGAGGACCTACAGTTTAACGTGGGATCAGAACCACAGTGGAGGTCTGGCATTCCCCACATTCACAAGTTGTGATTAATACACGTCCTGTCAGAGGTGAAGGAAGGGTTTGGCAATTAGATAAATCTGTGATCTGGGACCGAGGATTGAACCTTGAACCCCCAGCACAGAAGTCCGACACCTTACCCCCTAGACCACCAGGTTACCCCTATCAGTAATAAATACTCATCTGTTTACCTGTTAGACTAGATGCTCACTAATTTCAGCCTATGCATTACCCTTGTACTTATGTCACAATAAGATACAGTGCTAAATAAATCAATTTAAAAAAATTACCTCTTCATAAGGACCTATTTCACAATTCGAATCACTACAGTAACAATACCGCATCATCAGGAGACTTTAAGAGTAAATCAGAGTGGGTAGTGGGGATAGGATACAACCACCATGACACTATCACACCTGTATTTTTGTTTTCAAAGCAGAATGAAAATAACCACACTATATGTATTTGATACTATGTCGCTACTATGGTGCTACAACAGATGCTGGTGTGCGCAACTAAATATTATAGCAAGGAAAAAATATATATATATCCTGTACACATACAGTACTCTACTGTTTCTGTGTGCGAGGACAAAAAATGTAGAAACATATCTATAAATAAAATTGAGGTAGTAGGACTAAATAGGGAAGGATGATTACACAGGGCTGCCACACACCTGGAATAAACTAATGGAACATTTCGAAATTAAAGTGGATTCTATAATTTGAGTCATTTTAAACTTTAATAAACCAAGTACATAGGCGTACATATAATTTTATGACCGAGTTAAGTGTTGCCATGGGTTAAACTTCAAAGGATCAATTATTAATCAATTTTAAATTATCTTTATCTTAGGTTTAATCACGTATATTAATTAGAATGCGTGTTTTTC
The DNA here is from genome assembly GCA_902141385.1 of Timema californicum. Classification (NCBI taxonomy): domain Eukaryota; kingdom Metazoa; phylum Arthropoda; class Insecta; order Phasmatodea; family Timematidae; genus Timema; species Timema californicum. The sequence continues at coordinate 24,886 of CABFOW010003056.1, read as the reverse complement.
TTTAGAATTTGGAGTGCTGGCTGAGATTGGCAAAGCTGTTGAAGAAATGGACTGGTTGTGAGTAATTATAATATTGATTGAAATTCATTAAAAAAAAAGTGTTAATATTAAATACATATATAATAATTATGCTAATGAGTTAAGGATGAGGAAGGTCGACTTTAGAGAAAGTGACCTGCATTTGCATGGAGGAAGAATGGGGAACGATTTAGGATAAACCACCCTCTGTTTACCCGACCTGAATTCAAACCCCTATCTCCCCGTCATCGGCTGTCTTCTATATTGCGAGAGTGACGCCTCAGACCATGCGGCCACCGATACAGGTCATGTTATATAGATGGACCACTGAATATCTCTTGCACTGTCGCATACAGGCTGCCCACAGATGTGCAGTCGGAGGCTATCCCTCTTATCCTCGGTGGGGGTGACGTGCTCATGGCGGCAGAGACCGGCAGTGGGAAAACTGGGGCTTTCTGTATACCTATCATCCAGATTGTCTGGGAGACACTTAAAGACCTGGAGGCGGGCAAAGGGAGTAAAATAATACAACAGACATGTGAGTTGCATTAATTGGTTGACTACTTTTAAGATATTTTGCTTGGAAGCAATAATTTCAGGTGTTTTATTTGTTTACTTTTTAGAAGAGAAAAAACTTTATTTAATATAACTTTTTTCCCCCCTTAGCTTTGCATCTTACTACCTGTTAAGGTTACATCCATAATATTTACTAATTATGCTAATTATTTAATTATGAGGAAGGTAGAATTTAAAGGAAGTATAACCACATTTGCGTCGAGGGAGAGTGGAAAAAACATTTAGGGAAAACTACCCTCAATACACCTGGCGGGGAATTGAACTCCGATCTTCCTTGTTTTCAGCGATCTAGTCTATTGCAATGAGTGACATTTAACTAGTCATGTGAAGCGTTAAGCTGATACTCCATCAGGATCTGGAAAATAAAGAACTAGTTATTAAAAAAAAAAAAATAGAAATCTTTATTAGTATTGTCAATCAATATAAAATTATTCGGTGATTAATCATTTAATTGGTCCAAAATATGAATCTATACAGTGAACGGTCAATACTACAATAATGTTATCCATCACTTTAGATAGTGTAATTCAATCATATGGTCCTCTCATCCAACATCTTCTGTTTCCATTCTAGAGATAATTATTCATGTTTTGTTTATTTCATATTTTATTTGAGTACAATGGCAATGAACAATCGGTTTCTAATTGCTTGCAAAATTAGTGGTGATATATCCTATTTATTTGAATGAACTTTTTCTCAAACATCTGATTTATTTTCTAGAATAATTTCATGTTTAAAGAGTTGCAAAAATTATACTTTATTTAATTACTTTTTAGAACCAAGACAAAGACCAAGGTACTGTCATAATTTTTCATATAATCGTGTAGTGGAACAAAATTATGTTGTCCAATTTTCTGAAATATGAGAGTGAATTGTAGATAAAACAGGAACCAGAGAATTCAATAAAATTCATTACATATATAAAAACATATTTCATTATAAATTATACAACACTCAATTTTTTTTTCAGTCAAAATTAAAATTACTGTTATTTTGTAATATATTGCTAGCAGTAAAATTTATGAAGTCTTTTGAGATGGAAATATGGTATCGAAAGAAATGTATATAAATATAATTTTAGATCCCCCCCC
>CABFOW010003056.1:8133-23140 GCA_902141385.1 Timema californicum | reverse complement strand
CCCCCCCCAAATCTTATGAGAAACAAAGCAAATGAAACCTCATTTAACCAGACCGGTGTGAATAAATTTATTCTTGATATAAGAATGGAAACCCGAAACAAAAATAAATTGTTTAGTCGTATATTTGGAAACAGAAAAGTGATTTAATCAAATTATTCTGAGTATTGATTAGGAACTTAAAATTTTTATTTTTATATTGTTTACAGCTCCTAACTGGACTCTTAGTTTCTTTGACCGTGGTCCAGCTCTAGCGGTTACACCAGATGGATTACGCTGTCAGTCAAGAGAGCAAAAAGAATGGCATGGTTGTAGAGCCACCAAAGGAGTGCAAGGAAAGGGGAAATTCTACTATGAGGCGACTGTCACAGACGAGGGACTTTGTCGGGTTGGCTGGTCTACACAACAAGTAAACTATCTCATAATTTATTGTCTTTATCACTGAAGTTTGTGCTAGAGATTTGTTAGGCATTAGCAAAAAAAAAAAAAAAAAGTTTGGTTTCTAGATCACAAATGGTTTTAATTAAGGATGTCAAACTCAATTCTTCGATACCCTCGATTCTTACTGGCATCAAAAGAATCGATAGTTAATAATCGATCTTAATATTACTATTCTTGATAGTTCCAATTACTATCTCTAAATTAAAGTTCTGACAACTAATCAAAACGGAAGAATCATGAATGAGTAATAATCAATTATTTCGATACTAGTTTATTTGCTTTTAATTGCTAGATATTTTGGTTCAATTAATTACCTTATTGGGTGAAAAGACTCTTTTTTTTTTGTACTATGAAGTTGAATAATTAGGTCCAAAATATATGAGGTTGGAAACATAACGAATTAGGAAATGTTCAAGAATCGAAAAATTGAGATTGAACTTAAGAATTGGAATTGAGAAAAACAGGTATCGAGTCATCTCTAGTTTAAATTGCATTAAATGTTTGAAAATAATATAATAGTTTTAAAATATGAATGAATTTGACCATGCATGAAATTTTCGTGAAATAATCGTTAAAATACATCACTACTGGTACATTATAATTACTGATTAAAGCCATTTTACTAACATTTGAGCAGCTTAAATAATAACAAAAGAGCAAATAATGTTTTATTTATATCTTTGCACTTAAAATACTGGGAAAATGTATATTTTTGGTCTGGAAAATTTGGTAGTTTCTTAACTTAGAAATTATATTAAGCTTGTATTGACTAATACTTGATGTAATCATAAACAACCCTGCTATAACATACAGAGTTATTCACATTTTAATCAAATAAAATTTCTAATTTTCAGGCAAATCTAGATCTCGGCACAGACAGGTTTGGTTTTGGTTTTGGCGGCACAGGCAAAAAGTCCAACAATAAGCAATTTGACAGCTATGGAGATTCTTTTGGTATGCATGACGTAATTGGCTGCTTCTTGAACCTGGATAAGGGTGAAATATCTTTCTCCAAGAATGGGGTACACCTGGGCACTGCATTCACTATCCCACAACAAATTAAGGCATCTGCCCTCTTCCCTGCCGTCGTCCTCAAGGTGAGGGGTCTCTTGTTAAATCCTGATATAGATGTATATTTTGATTCTAATTTTTTTTTGTATTAAATTAAGGTATTTTTTTGTTTGTTTTTAGGCTTATTACAGTTATTTTGACAAAAATAATAAGTTCCTAATTCATTAGCACACTTAAATAAACTTTAAAACCCTCTTTTTTTTACCTTTTAAAGTATTTTGATATACATATTTGGAAGAATGTACATGAAAGGTAGATAAAACATATAAAAGGGAACAAACATTATTTGACTTTTACCACGAGAAGAACACCGTTTACACTTTCTGTTGCTGACACTTAAGACGGAGGTAATGGCTGCTTTTTGAAGAAAATCTGAAAGAGATTATCCTTAAAGAAATATATATTCACATCCATTGTATATTTCCTGTGTTTGTCCTTCATGTTACTCCTTTTACAGGTTTCTATTTAAGTGTTTGTCCTATCATTCTTTACACATTTCCTTTTTCTCCTCTTCCCCCCCNCCCCCCTCTTTTAGGAAGTTGTTGTTTGCTAATGCGCTGGATCTTGGATTTCATACATTCTCTGTCTAGCATCCCAATAGTATTTAGTTAGCTGGGTTGGTAAGTCTCCTTGTATTTTGGTTATTGTTCAACACTGAAGGAGGTGTTTTTCATTCATGATCGTATCTGTTAGTTTGCACCGGGTGCAATGGGGTAAGTTATAAATGTTCAATCTATGAATATGTACAGGTAAACAATCATGTCCACTGGTCAATAAGAATAGAGTTACATCTTTTCATTGTGGGAAATTAGGAATCAAGTTTTTATTCTCAAGGATTGTGTTATATATTTTTCCAGCACAATTGTTTTTGAATTGTTTAGTTTGGTCCTAAATCTAGCTTTGATCCGTAGTGGGTAAGAATGATATATCATGTTTTTGGTTCTCAATTATTTAGTTTGGGTACCTTTCTTTGCTCAGATATCAATTGTGCGTTTCACACTCCCTCCTGATTAGTTCTGATAGAAATAAAGCTAGGTCAGGGACTTGTGCGGTAACAATTGATTTTCTTCGAGGCAGTCATTATCTTTTTGTCCAGTGGCAGAAATGTAAAGTATGAACTGTGTTCTTCTATTTATTGTAAAAGCCATATTGTGTTTGTTCCCTTTTATAAGTTTTATTATTATTATTAGCACCGCGTCTTACTACCCATTCGGGTTATACGCACTTACGCTAATGTGTAATGGTAGGGTGATTGTGAGATGAAATGGAGGACCTACAGTTTAACGTGGAATCCGAACCACAATGGAGGCCTGGCATTCCCCACATTCACAAGATGTCTTGTCAGAGGTGAAGGAAGGGTTTGGTAATCAGATAAATCTATGCCGGGACCGAGGATTGAACCCCGGCCGCCAGCACAGAAGTCTGACACCTTACCCCTAGACCGCCAGGTCACCTTTATAAGTTTTCTTTCCTCCTTTCCAAATAATCAAATCTATGCATACTCATACAATACCTATGCTAGTTATAGTTCTATTTTTCATTTAAAGTTTAAACTATTTTGTTTTTCAAGGTCTTCCTCTCACTTTTGAAAATATTTATAAAGAGTATATTAATTTATACTTTTTTTCTAACTTTGATGTAACTTAATTTCTGAAATTATTCTGCTCTTTAAAATCTTACATTCATGGATCCTTTGGTGTCTTTCCTTTTTAAAATATGAATGTATTTCTCCCAGAATGCGGAGATGTCGTTCAATTTCGGTGCACAACCTTTTAAATATCCCCCTGGCGAGGGATATATTGCCTTGTGCGAGGCCCCAAAGGATGCTGTGAAGCAGTCAGAGGTTGGCACCTCTGGAGCTACTTCCTCGTCCGGCAAACCTCGTTCTAATGCTCCACAAGCCATCATCATTGAGGTAGGGCACAACAAAAAAAATACTGGTAGTCATGCATTCTTAAGACATTAGACATACTATTAATTGGATTTCGATTAATGGGAGAGAGAGGTTTTGAATCTCAGTCAGCTGCTTTTAATGTAGCTCCCATAATTTAACACCTTACTTTTTTGTGTATAATGTTACCAATATAAATAGTTTTGACTTTATATCTAGTCAATGCAAAGCCAAATAACATATCAAGTGTTGAATATTTTAAAATGTTATATGTTCAAAAAAATATATATACATATAGCTTAGTTTATATTTATATAGTTTTATACTTTTAACTCTACCATATACAAAATGTTTTACTGTAAAAATGTTTAAATTTTTTAGCCTAAACTTACCCATTAAGTAAATATCACAACATGTATTTTGTTTCAATTACCGCAAATTGTTATGATGTGAACATTAATTTGTAATTCACATAACACAAAATGACAAAAGTTGGAACATAAACATATATTTTAGACTTGAATAATTTTATCGAGTAAAGTGAAGTTTTCGAAGACTTACCACACTTAAATCTTTCAGCACCTTTGAAATAGATTTTGGAAAAATTATTAGCTGGTTTTTAATTGTTTTGAGCACTTAAAACTAGACATCTCCTTAAAATCGATATGAGTTAAGGGTGTGCAAAGTTTCTAAACTATTAAATAGTATAGAAAATGTATTAAATTGAATATACTTAATAATGTTAAAACTTGTTTTCTCACTTTTACGTTTTTACTACACTTAAATGTCCTTGTTACAGCCATCCCGCGAATTGGCTGAGCAGACATATAACCAAATCATCAAGTTCAAGAAGTATATAGAAAACCCCAATGTGAAGGAATTACTTGTCATTGGAGGGGTCAATGTCAAGGATCAGATATCTGCTCTCAATTCCGGGGTGAGTGATGCTTCTTTCCCTTGTGTACCAGACACATGGCCATTAACCATTTATCAACAAGGTCGTGAAAATTATTCCAAATAAAATCGAGTCAGGCCCCATATTCCTAAGTGTGTTTCTAGCAGTTTTTCTTTAAATTCAAAATGGATAATCCAGTGTTTTGTGTTATTTATACTCTCTTCTTCTTTGTGTTTGGTAAAGGCAACAATGCCGAAATATTATGATATTTGTGTTAAAATGTGAGTGTGACTACTTCTACTATAGAAGACAAAAGAAAGGAAGAAGATGTCATCTTTGTGCANTTTCTTCATCAAATTTACTCTTAGTAGTTTATTTTCCCTTTTTATTTAGTTTTATCAATTTCCTTTATTATAAAATTATCCAGCCTTTGGGCTACCTCATTTTTAAACATAAAACATTTTAGCTGTAATTTTTTATATTCATAACAATATATATTAAAGTTTATTTGTTATAACTTTCAGCCCCTGTCCCCCTATACTGTTTTTTTTAAATTTTATATATCAAAATAGAAGCTTATTTAATGAAATACAATAACTTTATTTACTACAAATCAGGATACTAACCTTTTATTTGGCGATTTTTCTTTAACAAAATACAATTGTATTATTTACCACAAATCAGGGTCTCTATGTTTGCAGGTTGACATTGTAGTTGGCACGCCAGGTCGTATGGAGGACCTAATCTCAGCGGGCCACCTCTCCCTCACCCAGTGCCGGTTTTTTGTGCTGGACGAAGCTGATGGGCTTCTCAAGCAGGGGTACACCGAGCTCATTGACCGGCTTCACCGACAGATACCCAAAATCACCTCCGATGGGCGCAGGCTTCAGATGATTGTCTGCTCAGCCACTCTGCATGCCTTTGAGGTCAAGAAGATGGCGGTAAGGCATTGTTAAGTGCATATGTTGGTTCAAGTTTTGCCTAAGGCAGTGGTATTTAACCATTTTAGTTAAATATAAATAAGACATTAGTATATAAATTTAATGAAAATATAACATGATAAATATCAATTGCACAACATTGGTATCAAGGCGATTGCCGTATCTCAGCTCTAATGAAAAGTGTAATTTTAACATTTATATATTTTTTCCTGTTCACTCACTAAAATATGATTCATTATTTGAAATTGCAGTTTTAAATTAAAGTCTCACCATTTGATTTGAAAATATTTTAATTACAATTAGCACTGTCACAAACATTTAACCTAGACTCGTGTGTGTGTGTGTGTGTGTGTGTATGTGTATGTGTATCAGGAGCGTTTGATGCACTTCCCAACATGGGTGGACCTGAAGGGGGAGGATGCGGTACCAGAGACGGTCCACCATGTGGTGGTGATGGTAGACCCCCAGAAGGACACCAGCTGGCATAACTTGCGTAAGCACATCCAGACAGATGGGGTGCATGCCAAGGACAATGTCCGGCCTGGAAACAACACTGCAGGTATATATATACCTTCTTAAAGAGATGTCACAACTCCCTTTTTTCTCAATTTCGATTATTGGAAAACATTTATAATCACACAAATTTAAATTTTTAAATAAATCTAATATCATTTTACAATTATTTGTTTTTTTAACTAGACAAAAGGAAATATTGAGGGACTCTCTTTGCTATGAAATTATATCTTTAGATTGAATAAAATTAGTCAAAACTAGGAATTTTTGAGAAGAAGATCGAAAATTAGAGAGAGTATTTTTTCCTAATTTCATGGCAAGACTAGTACATTAAGAGCGTTCATCATAGTAGTCCCAACTCAGCTCCCGGCTTGTGCAAGGTATGGAAGTAAAAGGGAAAAGAAAACACCTACGATATGACAGAAATGTGTGACGTGCATTCGTGTTTGAATGATTATTCGAAATTTTCCTCGGTGATGATGGAGGACAAAGTGACAAAGTTTCTTGTTATAATAACTACAGTTTGTCTCTTTTATGACAGAATGAAAATTTTTTGCACAGTGCTTAGTTGTGAAGCCATTCTAAAATGGTCAAAAACCGCCTTTTCAATACAGTTTCTTTCCAAATATAATTTAATATTTCAAAAATTTTTAGTATTAGGAACTTATATCAACTTTATCTCCTTTAATGTCTAATCATTTTATAATAAAGGAAAGTGATAAAACTAAAGAAAAAGGAAAAATAAACTTTTAAGAGTAAATTTGATGAAGAAAGCCCACCTAGGGAAAGGGAAAATGTGGGAAGAGTCCAATGCACAATGGTGACATCTTCTTCCTTTCCTTTCTTCTGTCTTCTATAGTAGAAGTAGTCACACACACATTTTAACACAAATATCATTATATTTCGGCATTGTTGCCTTTATATGCCGAAATATAATGATATTTGTGTTAAAATGTGTGTGTGACTACTTCTACTATAGAAGACAGAAGAAAGGAAAGGAAGAAGATGTCACCATTGTGCATTGGACTCTTCCCACATTTTTCCTCTTTCCCTAGGTGGGCTTTCTTCCTCCACTCCAGCCTACTCTCCTATATGAGATAATCTTCCTAATTGGTTGATCACTGTTTTAGAGACTTTGTCAGAAGCTGTGAAAATGTTGAAGGGGGACTACTGTGTGAGAGCTATCAATGAGCACAAGATGGACAGAGCTATCATTTTCTGTCGCACCAAGTTGGACTGTGACAACCTGGAACGCTACCTCAACCAATTGGGTGAGTATTGATGGCTTATGATTAGAGATCTTGATTTGGGGCAGATAAAATGATTGGCTTTCAATATAAATGTATGTAAAAGAATATTTATTTTTGGTCAAAAATGTTAGCAAATCAACTTTTATTTTAAGTGTAAATCTTTGAAACTTTGACTTGGCTTTGAAACAAATATCATATATATAAAAAAAATGAAATCACGTTTAAAGTGGTTTGGCAACATAAAAAGAATGGATACAGGACTGGTGGCTGGAAGAGTATTTATATACATATAATGGCTGGGGAAAAAAATTGGCTTTGGAAAATCTGCAAGAGTCTAAGCATTTTAAAATAGAGTTTGGCCGTGCACCCTGAATTATGAACATGAGTAGTGCCATTTTGAAATGATTCATAGGTTTTATGCTAACCCTTAAACCAGAAATATGGAATTATATTAAATACACAGCAGAACTTCGATTAATCCAAACTAATTTGGATTGAAGCTTGTTCCGAATAGTGAAAATTCGAATCAAGCGGGAGAATACAGAAAGGTCTGCAAAAAATATTTTCACAAATTTTAAATTACTGTTGAATGAGTTTTATAACATTTACCTTCATTTAACTGGTGTATAACATGTATTATAGTTTTACATTTACAGGAAAACACAGTCTTGAATACATGTAAATATTAAGCACTGTTTCTTGCTATTTTCTTTAAACTTTGAGTTTGTTAACCAATAAATTATATTTAATTTGACACAGCATTTCCCTCCCACCCCATTTTCAAAAAATAGTAATAGGATTATCAAGATTTTTGTACTACCAGTGTTCAGTTTAACAGGGTTTTACTGTATTTGTTTAGTTGTGTGTGCGCTCTGCTTTCTCCTATCCCCCTTATTGTTTGTAAACGTGTGGGTGTAGGTGGAAATGGCCGTGATAGCCCGTACTCGTGCATATGCCTGCATGGTGACCGCAAGCCCCAAGAGAGGAAGGCCAATCTGGAGAAGTTCAAGAGGCAGGAGGCCAAGTACCTAATCTGCACAGATGTGGCGGCAAGGGGTCTCGATATAACTGGCCTGCCATTCAGTGAGTTTATTTTTTATTGTTAACTATTAAGCTTGATTCACACATTCACCGAAAATAGGAAGCAGAATCTGCTTGAGTGGTGCGGCAATTCACTCGCTGTATGTTGACCCATGATGCATTGCAACAGCTGATTATCAACATATTTTATTTTCTAGTTGATAAACATAAATTGTAGATAATTCTCCTGATGCTTGTTTTTAAATTATAATTTTGTGTCGTGGCACAATCCAATACATCAATACACCCACTTTACAATAACAGGCTATTTTTAATTTCCTCACAACGGTCAATGAAGTTGTCCGCTTTCTTCTGGCTGCAGAACGCATGCGCACTGATTTGAGATGTCTGCGTCTGAGATTTGATTTTGGTTTTTCATACTCTTCATTTACTAGCTTTCTTTCTGTGTTCCAGTGATCAACATGACTTTGCCAGATGAGAAGTCTAACTATGTACATCGTATCGGTCGTGTGGGTCGGGCAGAAAGAATGGGGCTAGCCATTTCGCTGGTGTCAACCGTGCCAGAGAAAGTGTGGTACCATGGGGAATGGTGCTCTTCACGGGGCCGCAACTGCTGGAACACCAAGCTCATAGACCAGGGAGGATGTTGTATTTGGTACAATGAGCCCAATGTGAGTTAGGCAGTGTAAATTTTGTATTTGAGTCTCAGACGTCGGGTCCTTGTGCAGACATGTTGACATCAACTTGACTATCATATATGTATGAATGAGGAGTTTCTATATCTTAAATCCAAAGAAATTACAGAAAATAGGAATTAAACAAAGGAAAAATGGTGTCAAGCAGCTATATTAAACTAAACCATGTTGAGAATAGAAGTTCACAACAAAACACAAAATGATATATTATGGCTATTTATAGAACTTTATGCATTAAAATTACTTGGAAAATGTGTTATTGCAAGTTGTTTGTAATATTTTGTGTTAATCTGACAAATCAAGTAATTATCACAACATGCATTTCAACTACCTCAGATTTTTTCCATACGAATATTAAGTTGTAATGTACAAAACAGCTCGGAATGGCTGTAATTGAAAATAAACTGAGTATGTTAGTTGTCGATATTTCTTATTGGCGAAGCTTCAAAGCCAGAATTTGTTTCGAAGCAAAGTCAAAGCTGGTGTTTGTATTGAAGCCAAGTCAAAGTCTCAAAGCTCCGCACACCCCTATTTTGTATCGTTAATTCTTATTAAAATCAATCTAATTGACCAATATTTGCATATTAAAGTTGATATAGTCACTTTTGTGAAAAAGATCTAATTTTGTTATTCCTTTTAATGTGCTAAGTAAAAGTTTGTAAAAACATATTTCGCATATTTCAGCATTGCTACCTGTCTCTCTTTGGTCTTTTAATATAGAGTTTACTCAGAATATGGCCAGGTCTGCTTAGTGAAGTGCCTCCACCCCCCTCTGCCCTTCTACCATTATTCCACCTGTACTCTCTTCCACTTTCCCCCTCTTACTTGCATACTTGCTGCTATCTGTTCCTTCCTTTCATCCTCATTAAGTGTCCATACAATCCCATCCTAGCTTCCTCTACTATCTCATGTACCCCAACTCTTGACCTTACATCTTCATTCCTAATCCTATTTCTTCTGGTGACAGCTAGCATGCTACTCAAAAACTTTGTACCTATGGCCTCCACTTTCCTTATTCCTCTTTCATCCAAAATCACAGTTTCCGCTGCATACGTTACATACTCTATACAGCACTTCCCTACACTTTAGGGACACTTCTCTTTTCCACAGTAGGTCTCTTACACATCTATAGATAACCTCTCCCTGCTGCCCTCGTCTCACTAAATATTATAATTCACTAGCCATATTTTAAATGTAGGTTTAGTGAAAGTAATTTATAACAGAACCATTGATAATCACCCTACTACTAAAATTGAAAAGTATTCAATTTTTAATATCTCAGGAAGATATATATGAATGTGTATTGTTGTCAGTACCTGGCAGAAATCGAGGATCACCTGAATGTAACCATCCAGCAAGTGGAGCCTGACCTGAAAGTTCCCATGGATCATTTTGATGGAAAGGTGATCTATGGGCAGAAGAAACAGAATGCTGGTGAGATATTTATTTAGTGTCAAGAAAATGGGTGATTATTTCAGCTACTTAAATAACAAAAGAATAGCTATTTAGTAAAAAAAAAAGTACTTGAAAAGTTTTGACATTTTAAAACTTGCATATTTAATAAACTTAGGAATAAACTTATCATTAAACTAGACATAACATTATAGTGTGGTTTTATGCTATTTTTCTTTATATATCCTTATTCAACTTAGATTTAAAAAGTTACAGTTTCAACTACAAATATTTAATGATTTTATGTATGCAAGAAGGCTAAGCAAAGAGTAATAGGACAAAACATAACTTACACAGTTAAATAAGCTATAAAATCACACTTTTAACTGCTGCCACTGGATAAAGAAGTGCTCAGCCATAAAGTCGTAACTAATAACTGACAAAAATGGGTGCTTTTACAAAACCTTGCTAGTGACACTTGGCCACAGACAAGTAAGAAACAGACTCTCAACCTTACAGGGGTTTTGCTGCGCTCCTTTTGCCAGTTTACTCCTTCAACACTGGGCTTCGCTAGTGTCACTGCTGGGTAATGATAGGGCTAGCCGCATTGATACTAGTGTTGAAGGACTCAAGCTGCCAAAAGGAGCGCAACCACTTACACTAATGTGTAATGGTAGGCTGATTGTGAGATGAAATGGAGGACCTACAGTTCAACGTTGGATCCGAACCACGGTGGAGGCCTGGCATTCCCCACATTCACAAATTGTGATTAATACACGTCTTGTCAGTGGTGAAAGAACGGTTTGGCAATCAGATAAATCTGTGCTGAGACCGAGGATTGAACCCCGGCTCCCCATCACAGAAGTCTGACATCTTACCCTCAGACCGCCAGGTCATCCTTTATACAAATGTATGCAAATAATTTTTAATGGTAAATTAATTTACTCTATCGCAACTTGTGTTGGGTGTATTAAGTGCACAGTACCAAGATGTTTACATGTTTCATGGTTGTTTTACAGGTTCAAATTATGAGAACCATGTAGCTCAAATGGCCCCTGTTGTGAAAGAACTGTCACAATTAGAGAGTCAGGCCCAGCTCACGTATCTCAAGAGACACTACGGGAAGGAGGCCCGCAACCGCTTTTAAAGTATCGACTCTTCTTATTTGCAATTACTGATACTGGTGTCTATGTTTCAAATCTGAAATGAAACTGTATATTCAGCAAATACACTTCTTCACTGATTCATTAATAAAAATATCAATTTTTTTTTAACATACCTGAAGTGAATTAACTAGGGATGTGCGAGAACCACTTTATAAATTCGAGACTATATCAAGGTGAGAATGTGATGATAAGACCACCTTTGAAAGTAGTCAAATGTAAATTATGTTTAGTAGGGTAAATATATGGAGTGCTAAAGCTACTTTTTCGCATTTGACCTGGTGCTTGCTTGCTTTGGATTGTCTTAAGAGTTCGTTCAAACGCTTAAGATATAACTCACTAACAGTTTATAATTTCAAAGCTATTTTGAGAAACACTTTGTAAGACTAAAACATTTCTCAATGAGGCCTGTTTTTGGGCCTTTACAGTATTATTAGAAATTAACAAATTATTAATTAACTTACAAGACAAGAATGAGATTTTTTTCTCTTTCTTTTGAATTTTCAAGATATTTTTTAGTCTTGCACATCCTTAAAATTAACTCATTTATAATAAAACACTGGTCACCTGAAGATTTTGTTCATTCAGACTTTATTTTTAACCACATGCAACTGTCTGTATATTCAAAATGTTTGAAAAGTTTTAAAACTAACCACTTTTAATTTATATAGCATTTTCTTAATGTATACGATTTTCCACCTGGTTCTGAAAAGTATATTTTTTTTTTGTTTTTTTCCCCAAAACTACCCCAAACACACACATATCCCTTGATTATTTTTTTTACATTAAGTGTTTAACTGTACTTTTGTGCATGGTTGGGGTACATAATTTCCCAGGAACTGTATATAATTATGAGTTGTTAAACATAATGAAACTACAGTACTGTTTTTGTACCTCCTATACATTAGTGGTTCCTTTTGTTTCTTCATGGTTACAATAAATAACTGACAGTTATTTTGTGAACTTTAGGTTTGTTTTGTGAAGAGTAATTTGTTCAACTAATCTCGATTAAAATCTTCATCTAAGCAATTTCCTTTGTTTTTATTTCCCTTTTCATTGGAAGCTTGAAAAAAACAAACTATTTTTAATCTCTATTCATTTATGGATGGAACTTTTAAACTGGTATAAACCATTGTCTTTTCATTTAGGAGTATGTTTTATATTTGGGAGAAGGTACAAGAAAAGTGGATGGAAAACATATAAAAGGAACAAACACAATATGGTTTTTTACAATGAAAATAAAACTTTATAATGCTGCCATTGAACAAAGAGGTAATGGCTGCCTCTTGAAGAAAATTGATCCTTACAGCTCCCCCTCTCCCCTGCCACAGGACCTAGAATTATGGCATTTGATCCCACAGCTGGGTGACACCAGTAGGTAGTGATTGTTCTGTCGTAAATTATGGATATGTGTAAAATAACCTAGGAGTAGAGAGGATCTAGTAGATGGACAGCAGGAGGAGTTTATCTAAAGGTGTGTAAGAGACCAGCTATAGCCGAGAGAAGTGCTGTATAGGTCATACTTTGTACCCATTATCACAAATGCACCAAACATGGATATCGAATGTAAGAGCTTAGGAAAGGGTAGGCCATGGGCATGAAGTTTGTGAGGAGCATATTAGCTGTCTCAAGGAGAAACAAGATTAGGCAAGAATGGGGGTACAGGTAGTACATGAGATAGTAGAGTAAGCAAGACTGAGATGGTATGAGCATGTAATGAGGATGGAAAAGAAAATGAGATGTAGAATGTAGGAAAAGATAACAAAGTGTGCAAGTTAAAGGAGAAGAATGGTGAAAGAATTGAGGAAGATGGAGTCATTTTAATAAACTGACACATCCATAGGTTGGAAACTGTTGATGTTTTTAGTGTCATCCAATCTTCAACAATTAGCAGGGGGAATAACACTTCAAATATATTCTATAATAAGCTTTCTAGGCATAGACTATTCTAAATAGCTTCAAGAGAGATTCAGATATTTTTTTTAATCCTGAGAAGATTTTTAAATATTTTCTAGAAAAATCTAGTTTTCAAGCATTCCCCAGGAGAATATCATTCAAAATAGCTTCTAGAAATAGACAATTAAGTTTTTTTCCAAAGGAGGATATTCTCAATAGCTTAAGAGCAGGCAAATTTAAAAAAAGTTATTGGGGAGAACTTCTCTAAATACCGTTTGAAGTAGTTTAATTTTGAAAGGGGGAGAAACACTTAAAATAGCTCCTTGGGGCATTTGAATTTCAAAAGGATTATTGGGGGTAGGCCCGTCCAAATAGCCTATATAAGAGTTCAATTTCCCAAAAAATTCCAGATGAGAGCCACTAAATATTTTCTAGATATTTGACGGGTGAGGATACTAGGTCCCCACCCCCCCCTTTGATTTGGTGACCAAAACTCTCTAAGCAAATAATGTTCTGCCGTCACTGAAGTTAAGAAGTACAAAGAAGGGTGGAAAGGGGCGCCCTTTGCCCCTGGTACCGGGTTTGGTTTGAGCACCAAGTGGACCTGCCCATACGTATCACAAGACGGTTCGTAGATCGTGTTGGGCAGTACATGCAGCACCAATGTGAGATTCTAGAACTGTTCAGGGTACTGACTGAGAAACCAAATGGGAAGATCTAGACGCAAATGAAAGGATTACATAATAGTGGATCTAAAAGAGTTAGGGTGTAATGAGGTGGACTGGATAGAACTAGCTCAAGATAAGGACAGGCTGTAATGAGGTGGACTAGATAGAATTATCTCAAGATAGGGACAGGGTGTAATGAGCTGGACTGGATAGAACTATCTCAAGATAAATAAAGGTGGCAATGGAATTTCGAGTTCCTAATGCCTTAAAGTAAGAAATCAACCGAGCTTAAAATTGTAATTAGTCGTTAATTCTGCAAAGATATTTTAAATTGAAAATATCGAGTCACTGATTTATTATTAATAATATTTAGCACCGCGTCTTACTACCCGTTCGGGTATACGCTTTAAGTACTAATTACTTTAATGGAATAGGAATTGGGAAGGTTGAATTAGAGAAAGTGAACCCGCATTTGCGTGGAGGGAGAGTGGAAAACTATTTAGGACCCNTGGAGGGAGAGTGGAAAACCATTTAGGAACCCCCCCCCCTAGTTCACCCGACCGAGATTCGAACCTCGATCTCCCTGTCCTCAGCAGTAGAGCTCTACACGACAAGCGCGTTAGCCAACCACGCCACCGAGGCGGGTCTGATTTATTATTTATTACCAATCAGGTTTAAGTATAACTGAGTAGAGCTAATTTATTTTCACCCAGCTTATACCTGTTCAGTGTATACACCTATATGATAACTTCTCTAATGGGTTGGGGATGAGGAAGGAAGTATTTTATAAGTAATCTACCCGCATTTGCGGAGAAGTCACGTGGGAAACTATTTAAAAAAAACACTCTTAGTAGATCCAATCTGGGTTCGAATCCCAATCTCCCCGACATCAGCAGATCAATCTAACACAAGAGGGACGCCTTTTAAAGCGAATGATGAGGACTTAAATTCATTTCAGATAAATTAGTATAAGCATATAGGCCTATACATTTTTAAAGCTTGACAAATAAAGGACCAAAGAATTTAGAAAAGTACAAAATCAAAAATGTTAACCCTCACTCACTACATCTAGTCAGTCAGGTTTTAAAATTTTCCAGAGAGAGGACCTGAAGCTTCCCACGCCCCCCCCCCCCCCCCCCCCCCCCCCCCCCCC